>JAUESH010000039.1:1989910-2036174 GCA_032275165.1 Synergus magnus
TACTCAACAATATTTATTATTGTCCCAGTATTAGGCATACTTTTTAAGTTGTCCCAGTAATGGTCGGTTTACCTTATTTTCCTTCTGTGTTTTTGTTGGAAATAAGGTTAACGTTTATATATTTATTGTAGTGAAAATGTACGTTAACAGCTTCAAACGATTATAACATCAACGTCGAAAACTGTGTTAATGACTTCGGACTTCAAATATAGACCTCGATGGACGATTGAAGAGAATAATCAAATCGATATAGGCAAGTGCACCATAGGTCGCTCTATATTGTACGAGAATACATGCCGGTAGAGAATTTCGAATCATTTCAGTGGATTTTAGGCAACATTATAAATTACATAGACAACACTATACCAAAATAGACAATTCAGCAATTTAAAATAGAACTATTTTCCTCTATTGAAAATTGAAATTGAAGTTCTGCATTTTGAACCTCTTTGTATCTTGCATTTTCTCTAGATTCTGTTCCCGCCAGGTCTTCATTTACAAGGATGCGGATATTTTTAAACAGATTTACAGAGGACAATTTGAATGAGGCATTTCGGCTATACCAGAATATCTAATCGAATCCTGAAAAATAAAATTCACTGATAATTCCAGGTTTTTTCTAGGTACCACGATAATTTTCCAGGCATAAATTTTCTTAATAATTCTTTTCTAAACGTTTTCATTAACTTTTGAGTAACCGATGGTAACTTATTTGCTACAAGATGGTAAATTTAGAAACGTAATTTTCAAAAAACTATTTTCAAGGGCCATCTCTTAAAAAGTTTGAAAGTTATCTAAATTTTGTGAAAAGTGATCCCTGGGTGAAGACATTTTGTCATTTTTTAAAGCCGATATTTAAAGAAAACTTCAAATCTCAATTTTTAAATAAATATTAATAACTTACGAAATAATTAATATTTTAAAAAGTTTTTTGGCTCACATAACAAAGATAAACTATAAAATCAAAGCAACTTAACAGTATAATTATATAATTTCTTCATCGCATGTTGCCACAAATGAAAATCAGCAAAAGAGCTAGAAAAATGGAAAGTCATCTAATCTGTAGAAAAAATATGTACTAATTATAATGCTTTACTTTTTACTGATACCGAGAGCACTGAGCAACATAGATTTATAGAATTGTAAACTAAACCTAAATGCACTCTCGGAATAGAAAATGAAACGACGCTCTAGCAAAGCGAGAATATTGCAAACCACATGTAACACGAAGCAAGAACAGGAGAGAAATGAAAACGCAGCAAAACACTAAAGAATGAGAGCGATTTACACGTGGCTTCCAGTTCGCGGAGTTTATGTCCGACAGTCCGTGACGTGTGGGGAGTTTTCCGCTTGCACTATACAACTGCGAGGCTCTGGATACACAGGCGTAGCCCATCTCTCTCTCTCGTCTTCCCGCTCCTAACGGACCGCAGTCCTGTCCCGCTGACAAACCGCGTTGCCTTCCTTTTTCGCCCACTCTTTTCCTACTTGGACTGCCTCCCTTCCAAACTGATGGGGAAATATTCGAAAAAGAAAAATCGCAAGAGAACGACTGCTATCCGACTCTAATGCCGAGCATTTTACAACATTTCTGTTCGGGAACATAATTCGTTGTATCCTGCACCATCTGCCAAAGAGGTACCAACCTATTATTCGACAACAGGAACACCGCATTGCTCGACGGTGATATATTTAATGCTCCTACCATCCAGAAGTGAAATTATTGCTGAAAAACTGGGAAAAAGTGTTTCGGGGAAGCAACGTTCATTTCTAACTGAGTCTCAACATTATTTACTCTTTTTGAGGTTCTAAAATACATATCTCTCTATATTATGCAAAAAAATCTCACCGCCGCCGCCGCAGATATTTCAAGAATCGATACTACCCTAACAAAAAATATTGACCCATATCTAAACTCCCCCTCTATATTTTTAGAAACTAGACAAGCAAGCGCACGCTTTGCGTACAACAATCCTTTTCGTTTTTTGTAAAAATTTTTCATAATACGTCAGTGTCACAACTCAACCCTGCACAAATTGAACACGCGACACATTAAAGCCGATCTTTCTTGCATAAACTGACACCCAACACATTTCTGCTGGAGGTAAGGAGATAGAAATGCTTTCTCTTTCTATCTCCTTCTATATATCTAAGATAGAAAGGGATAAAGATTGTTTATCCAATTTTATCACTCGCCTATACCCTTCTATCTCTTTTCATCTCCATATTAAACCACATCCACGCCTGTGACTTTTAATCTCTTTTCTATCCCTTTTTATCTCTTCCTATCCCCGCCTATCTCTTTCTATTTCCATTTCAAACCACATCCACGCCTATTTCTTTCAATCCCCATTTCTTTATCCCTTTCAATCTCTTGTCTATCCCCATTTATATCTTTCTATTTCCTTGTCAATCTCAACTCACTTCTATCTTTTTTAATCTACAGTCCTCTATCCTTTTCTATCTCCATCTCATTCCACATCATCGCTTATCTCTTTCAATCCGCATTTCTCTATTTCTATCTATCTCCCGCCTATTGCAGTCTATATATTTCTCTATCTCTTTTTATCTCCTTGTCATACACAGTTTGCTCCTATCTCTTTCAATCCCCACTTCTCTATTCCTTCCCATCTCTTGCGAATTTTTGTCTATCCCTTTCTATCCCCTTGTCAATCTCAATTCGTTCCTATCTCTTTCAATCCCCACTTCTCTATTCCTTCCTATTTCTTTTAATCTCCACTTTTCTATCCCTTTCAAACTCCCGTCTATCTCCATCTATCTCTTTCTATCTTTTTGTAAATCAAAATTAACTTCTATCCCTATCAATCCCCTGTTTTCTATCCCTTTCTATCTCTAGTCTATTCTCGTCTAAACCTTTCTATTCACTTTTAAATCAAAATTCAGTGCAATGTGTTTTAATCCCTTAATTTCTACCCGCCCTAGTTCTAAACCTTTCTCTTTCAATGCTTTCTTCTCTGTCTCAGCTTAACACTTTTCTATTAAAATCAAACCTTGTCTATCTCATTTCGGTTCAATCAGTTCATTTTAAAAAAGTAATTATTTTCAATTAATTGAGGGCATGTGGAAAGCGCGACCTTAGACATATATATTCTCCCAATTTATTCCTAAGTAAATAAATAAAATATAAAAGGTAAAGCAAAAATCAAAGATGGAGATTACCTGATTTCTTATATAAGAATATCACGTAGAAAACCTTGAATGTTGTGACATAACTCAATCCTGTACAAGCTGAACCGAGTGATGACATTACAACCCAACCCTGCAAAAACTGAACACGCGACGCATTAAAACGAGCCTTTCCCTGCACAAACTATCATGCATCACATGAAAACTGGCCTTTAGGTTTCAAAATGGCGCAGAGCATGAAGGGTAACGCAAAAATCCAACACGGAGGCTAACTAAACATATGGATCCGTATTCAGACAAGGCTGGAGTTCTCAGTCGGTTATATTACTTCAAGAACGGTAACGAGAATGAGAATATAACCGAAACTTAAATTCTCTGAGAATTTATGAGAATTTATGATTTTTGAATATTTTGGCGATAAGGGAGGTATTCATTAAATAATTAGCTGATAATGTATAATAAACTGTATTTTTTACTTTAATTAGTGTATTTATTTTTTTCATGAGCTTCACACAAGTTGGAAATGAAAAAAACTCTCAGAAATGCATATGCTGAGTGTAGGTTAGTTAGCGCCTAACATAACCTGTAAAAGCACGTTTATTATAGCATGGATTTTATGGCTATAATTAATCAGAAAGCTATTGTTTTGCATATTTTACATTCCTAAATATGCCTAAACTAATAAATAACTAATATTTTAATACATAAATAAGGTAAACAATAAAAATGTTGTTAAAAATCATAAATTCTTAAATTCTTTTCAATTCTCCTAAATTCTCTTAAATTCTGTCATATTCTCGGTTATATAACCCGAACTTAAATTCTTGAGAATTTAAGAACTCTAGACAATGCTCTCTAAGCCTTCAATGCATTTTCGTGGAACAAAGATTTGGGTACGAAGTACCAGTAAATGTCCGTCGAGGGCGCCAGCTGACGTCAACACAAATGTGCCTGCTGTCAGTGATAAGCGCCGAACGTATGTGTGGATTATTGTAATTTGCCGGTATGTATATTTATGTTGTTATTTATAATAATATTTATTGTGTAATGACAAACATTGTAAGTATGTAATATCTGTTGTATATTAAAAATTGTATATTATTCAGGCATGTATAATCTTATATTTATACATTTAGAACGTAGAGAATTTAATACGAAAAGTAATCTAACCTATAAATTGGTTGAGAGAGAGAGAGAGAGAGAGAGAGAGAGAGAGAGAGAGAGAGAGAGAGATGAAATTGATTCGATTAAAAGAAAGGAATTCACAGGCTTACAATTAATTTGAAATTTTACAATTGAATAATTATTGTAATATGATTTTAATGCAGATTTAATTATAATTTTCTTCAATTTGGGAGGATGGAGTTCATTGGAGATAATTTCTAGCATCAACCTGTTCAGGGTCTAGAATACCACTTGGACTCTATTCGTATGATTAACTGTCAACTCCAACGTGGATCAAATTTTCATTCAATTTCGACCTGGATGTTCTAAATTGAATGAATATATGATTACCTTTATTATAATTATTATTAAATCGATCGATTGCATCGGTTTTAAAATAAATTATTATTGAAACATCAAAACTGTCCCTATTGATGGAAAATCAATCTTAAAATAAAATAATGAAAAAGAAATATCCCTGCGAAGGGAATTAGAAGTTTAAACATGATGAAGATTATTCAGGGTATCTACTAAATTAAAAAAAAAGTTCAGAAGAGTTTAAAGAATTTCAAGAAATTTTACAGGATTTCTAAAAATTGAAGTGATTTTAAAGAATCAATAGGGTTTTGACGGGATTTTAGTTTCTTTTTAAAAGATTTGAAAATAATTCAAAAGATTTCAAGAGATTTAACAAAAGTTGCAAATGTTAAATAAAAATATTTTGATTATCCGGAAAAGTTTTTTCAACTCGGAAATGCACTTCCCGCATCAAAAATAAAATCAAGGACAATTCCCGGATTTTTTTTAATTCCCGCAGAGTAGAACCCTGTTATTATTATTAATTAATTTAGTCGCTTATAATAAAATTTAAATTACCTAGCACGGTTTTCACAGCAATATAAAACAGGTGGACAAGAAAAAAAATGTTGCTGGCTCTGCTCAATGTGTGCAGAAAATGCCTACTCACTCGAGGATCAATCTGAATGTCGTCCTTGTCAAAGTGGTTATTGGCCAAATGAAAATAAGACTGGTAAATAAATTACAAAATACAAAAATGAATATATTAATAATTTTCCATCTTTCAATTTTGTTAATTAACTCTGACAAAATGATAAGTGTAATTTCACTATGAAATGAAGGACATTTGCAAAGTGAAATTTGTTTCACATTGTTACAGGGTGTGTCAAAATTCCGGAGGAATATATTTCGTGGGGGGATGCAGAAGCAGTGGTTGCAATGACATCAAGTGCTGTGGGTCTAATGGCAACTTTTGTCACATGTCACATATTCATCCGACACAATAATACTCCTGTTGTGAAAGCCAGTACCCGTGAGCTCAGTTATCTCATTCTGGCTGGGATGAGTCTCGCTCATATTGCAGTAAGTTTGATTAATATTTTTCCAAATGGCTTCAAATATATTGGACTCAAATTTTATTTCACTTTAGATATAAACATTGATTAATCAAAGAAAACAAATTGCATTTAAATAAAAGATGCGTCATTGCTGGACTATTTTTAAATTAAAAAGTATAGATTCCTTTTATTTTGATTTTTGTCTGGACTTGGAAAATTGATGACATTCCAATTTCATATTTTAAGTTAGAATAAATAGAAAATAATTAATTCGCATTTACATAGCTTCAACAACAGTTTGCATTTCTCTTTCCAGGTTTTTCCAATTTTAGCAAAGCCTGCAATTATATCCTGCACTTTGAGCCGACTGATGCCTGGAATTAGTTTCGCGATGATATACGCGAGCTTATTTACAAAAACTAATAGAATTGCGAGGATATTGGCGGGTTCAAAGAAACGCTTTCCAAAGCGAAAGATGCTTTTCATGTCAGCTACAGCTCAGGTACTCATTGTTAGATTCTATTAATTACTAAAACTGAACTTTTGTTTATTTTCTTTGAATTCATGTAAATTCGGTAAATTCTTTTGATTCTTCTTAATTTGTTGTATTCTTTGAATTCTTGGATTCCCGTGTGAAATAAGAGATTTAAATATTTCGACTTGAGTAATAGGGTGGGTCGAAAAAACAAAAAATTGGAATTTCAATTTGGGATTCGAAATAACGCTTTAAAAAATTGGAAAATGCAATATTAAAGTAAATTCTGCAATACCATTTCCAGACCAGGCTGGTCATTTTACTCGTCTTTGGAAAAAAGAAAATCTCTCAAATCATAATACATATCACAATAAAAATTGAAATCTCATGTATTGCAGAATTTAGTTTAATATTGCATTTTCCACTTTTTTAAATCGTTATTTCGATTTTTCTTGAAAACGACTGGTCGTACGCAAAAATAAGTAAAGTAAAAAAAATGTATTTCATCGAGATCTAAAAACCTTTTCTATAATATTTTTCAATAAAATCAATACTTTCAGAGAAAAATGAGAAAAACCTATTTTTTGTACATTTTTCGCGTGGGGCAGGTCTTAGCGTTATTCAATTTCAAAAATTTTTTTTTAGAAAATTGTGATACAATGAAAATACACCTTTTCTCGTTGATTCCAAATTGAAATTGAAATTTTTTATTTTTTCGACCCACCCTATTGAGTAGCATATTAAAAAAATTAATATTTTTTTGCAGGTAGTAATAACATGTATTTTGATAATGATCGAGGTGGCTGTGGTATCATCGATGCTTTTGATAGACCCTCCATTGCCGCTTTTAGAATTTCCTGCAACACACAGAGCGGTCCTCACCTGTGCAACAACCTATCGGGCTGTTTTATCTCCTTTCATATTCGATGCACTATTATTAGTACTTTGTACTCTCTATGCTGTAAAAACTCGCAATGTTCCAGAAAATTTCAACGAGGCAAAGTTCATTGGCTTTGCGATGTACACCACTTGCGTCATTTGGGTGGCCTTTGTACCGATATATTTCGGTAGTCAATCAAAGGTACGATTTTTTAAATTATATACATTTCGGTTTCACGTATTCTATCCTCTACAAAATGCTTCATTCTAAATCGAGAATCAATTTCGTTAGTAAAATTAGACCTGATAAACTGGGAGCCAATATTTAAATCAATCATTATCAGCAATCGAAGGATTGACGACTCCTGAAATCAGGTGTCCACTTACATAGAAATCTACTGAATTCGCCAGAAATATCTGAAATCTCCTGAAATATCTGAAGTCACTTGAGTTCTCCTGAAATCACTTGAAATCTCTTGAAGTCATTGCATTCTTTTGAAATATCTGAAGACACTTGAAAGTCTTTAAATTATTCACAATCACTTAAAATTACTTCAATTACCTTAAAATCCTTTGAAAATCTATAAAATCATTTATATAATAATTTTAAATGCTTTGAAATTCCTTAAAAATCCATGAGTTCTTTAAAATCACTTAAAACCTTTTAAAATTTGTAAAACCACTTAAGATAACTTAAAAGCACTTGAAATGACTTAAAATCCTTTGAATAATTCTTAAAATAACTTAAAATGCTTTGAAATTCTTTTAAAATCCATGAATTCTTTAAAACCACCTAAAATTATTTCAAGTCTTTTACAATTCCACAAAAAACTTAAAAATCACTTAAAATCCTTTGAAATTCTGTGAAATGCCTTAAAATTGTTTATAATCACTTCAAGTGAATTCGAATGACTTCAAGTGACTTTAATTCAGTGAAATCTTCTGAAGTCATTGCAATATCCTAAAATATCTTTAAGTCAGAAGTAGGTAGGTGTATGTACAACCATCGGTTGAGTTGTCAACCCCTCGTCTGCAATTGTAATATTGGATTTTATTTCCTAAAGATACTAAGATTAAAAATTTAGAGTGGCCCTAAAATCCTGATTTAAATTATTTGAAATCGGGAATTAAGAGCCTTGGCATTTTTTTAACGAGACACCATTTGCAGTATCAGCGAAGGTATTTTCCTTCTTTCTTATATCATTTGAATACCAATTTCCTCTGTGAAAAAGCGATAACCATTGTCTTCTTCACGAAGTAATATATCATCAACAGGCATCTAAAATAAAATCGGCATAGCCATTATAAAGTAAAAACGTTCGCCGGAAGTTTGAGGAAGCATTGGGTGTAAAGAGTAATGGGAGAAAGCAAAAAAAAAAATCAGGAAAACAAGAAAGTTAAATAAAACAGAAAGGAGGAAGATGTCAAATACGAAAGAAACTCGAACATGAGTTTTTTAATGTCTTCAATTAATTAGAAATTGATAAATATTGATTCCAAATTGGAATCAATACTTGTTATGTTGTTTTTGAAATTTTTTTATAGAAAAAAATTTTTTTTTAGGTAATAACGATGTGTATGTGCGTGACCCTGAGTGCATCGGTAACGCTGATATTCCTCTTTCTGCCAAAATTATATATCATTGTGCTGAGGCCGGAGCGCAATAATCGTGCGTTATTCACAACTAGTAAATCAATCAGATGTCACATAGGGGCTCGTGTTGCAGCAGCTATAGCAGATCCGCCAGCAAAGCAGGCGATTTATCGACTTTCTGGAGCTGATGAATTAAGATTTCAGGGTAAGAAATCACTCGTCTTTTCGATAATGCAATAGCGATTCGAAACCCGATCGCAGAGGCCTAAAAACTTCCCAGGATTATTAATTAAACAAGAAAGAAAGTCTTATTTTGCAAAATATAAACGACCTCAAAGTAACTATTAGAAAAGAAATTAAAATGGTGTGGACATTTTAAAATTAAATTTAAGAAACTTCACGAGCGAGATATTGGTGCTCATGATAAGCAATATTTTACGAAGAGGACTTCGAAATCTTTTTCCTTTTTACGATGGAAGGTTTCGAGACAGAAAAAGGACTTATATTCTCACTTAAAGATATAAAAAGTACGCTCGATAGCACTGGCGTAATGACAAAACTTGTTCTTGATTCTTATACTATTAAAAAATTAATTTAAAAAAATATCTACTTCAGAAGAGGATTCTCAAATTAATCTTAAGAAATAAGCAGTCAATTTCCTAATGAAGATAGGGAATGAAAGAGATACAAAATTCTTTTAAATAGATTATTTTGAATTAGTAAAGTGGTTCGCTATCCCATTTACGACTTTCAGACTACGTCGCTGCATCAAAGGTCGACTTTATTGCTTCCTCGCTATAAAATATAACAATGAGTTCCTGTGTAATTACCGAGTTCGTCGGGTTTTTAAAGACGACTATAAGCCAGTAAAACTCTGTCCGAACTATCTCGGCACTATAAAATTGTACAGAGTTGACGTGATTCGTGTTCCTCGATATTGCATTACTCAGGATTATTGTCAGGTTATTAATTTGGAATTGAAAGAGGAAAGACAATTTTATTTCGAGTAAACAAGTTTAGAGATTATAGAGACTATATCCTCAATAGAAAAAGTTGACAAAATAAGTTTATTTTCTAGGTCAGAAGAATAACGTCCAGAGAAGAACCTTATCTGTTCAAACCGGAGAAGAACTTCTGATGGGATTGTACGAGCCTTTTAAAAAATTTGCAGCATCATCAGTGATTCGCCTCTGCACTGGATCAGAAGAAAAAATCGCAAAGTTGAAAAATGAGATGTGCAAGTGTAATCAGAGGATAAGCAAATCCAGCGAGAATTTACGAGGCTCGAAAGCTGACACGTTCGATGAGGATCATCGGACTTGTAAAAACTCAAATCTTGTTAGTAACACGATCAGCTCTGAGTTAAATCTGAGCTTCAACCGAAGCAAGAGATGCGGACAACTCAGTAGATCGCAATTAAATCTACCCGATTGGGCTCAATTAGATGCTAAATCACTCATTGGGGGTCTTCGAAAACGGTAAAAATTAACTCCATGCTTTACTTATGATGTACAATTATAATCATCTTAAATTGTTCAACATTTGAACTTGTAAGTGGCCAGTTTTTTTTCGATCTGGGAATAATAAAACTGCTGACTAATTGCAAATTATATTCTCACGTATTCTTGCTTTCTCTTCTCAGATCCCTATCCCCATCGAGGGGTTGTGATCTCCCAAATTCCCAGACAAACTGCCATCGAGGACTGTCATCGATATACAACGCAAGAATGAATGGAGCTCTGAACAAAAGAATGAAGAGTGACACCGAAATGATGGTGATGACGAATTCAGAGTGTGACACAAGGTTAATGGAATTGAAAGCACGAATTCGCGAGGAAAGCGATCACCTGTCAAGCAGTGGGGATCCTGTTATCAATATCACGATTACCCTCGGCTCTGGATTTCCCAGTCCTCCTAGTCTTCACAAAGATGGTCAAAGTAGCGTTTGATCATAATTGTAGTTAGGTGCGATTCATTATTTAACATCTGGAAAGATTTTAAAATTGTTAGAATTTCAATAATTTAGTCAAGTATTGTGTTTAAGAACTATTTCCAGTCAATTCCGGGTTTTAAACTTTTTTCCCGATCATTCAACTCAAAACGCTTCTTGATTAACCAAAATACAAATTCAAGATTCAGTAGCCTATCTAATTATAAAAAATTGTTAACTCAATAGGTTTTTTAATATTTTAATTTAGTAAACTTTGTTTAAAAAGTACAAATTTTAAAAGAGGGAGAGATAAATTTAAGTTCTTGGGTATTTAAAAATCTATTATGTGACAATATAGATTTTTAAACCATATAAGTCCTCGACCAATGTAAAATGTATTAATAACTATGAGTCTGACTCACATAAGTAAATACTAAACAAAAATAAGTTGTTTCCTTTCTATAACAGAATCAAAATTGATTGAAATACATTTTAAAGTCTGTAATCTATTCTAGGGTAATTTTTAGAATTTCCCCTTTTTTAAAAACAAAATTTTGTGGATTAATTTCTATTCGATGAAACCTAAACAATAAAATTGACTGTTGATTCTGTGGCAAAAATATGCCTGTGAATTTAATTGTATAAAATAGTGTAGATGAAATTATTATTACTTGAATCTAGTAAAAAAATAACGAAGATTTGATATTTTTTTTTATTTAACCCTCAGAGTGCCAAAAAGCTGAAATGATCCACACAATTTTATTTTATAAATTAAAAGAGTAAATTGTTTAATAATTTATTTCCATCTCCTGAGAATTAAAAAAGAAAGCTTTAAAGATGCTATATTACTTTTAAATGATTTTATTAAAATGTAAAAATAATCTAGTCACTACAATTAAATTATTTTACTTTATTTTAAGTTCATTTTGTACTTATTTACACATATTTTTATTTTTAATACTACAATAGTCATTATGGAAATATTTCACGATTCAGGGACCTCGATAATTTAAGTAAAATGTGTATGCGAATGAGTTTTATTCCTAAGTTTAGAAATCTATATGAGCACAAACATGAAGAAACATTTTAATCTTAATGTAACATTAAGAATTAAAAAGTACAGAACGTCGTTAGATCATTTTTATCTATCACTCATTGTATAACACAAGACCCTAATTCAATCTCAAATGTTTTCATTTTTTTACTGAATTATCAGCCATTAATGATCTATATTTCTCTGCAAAAAAATCAAAGAATAATATATTTATTCTTAAATTTTAAAGTATAATAGAATCAATTTTTTAAGATCAAGAATTGGTTTTACAGTGGCTAGTTTGGATAAAAGCTATCTTTTAATGAATATAAAAGATGGCTCTGATTTTTAAATTTTTTAAACTATATTTTAGAAAATTTGTTATAAAAACTACAGATGGAGTTATGGATACACAATTCGTTTTTCTAATTCAAGATTTTGAATAAACTGAACAACCATAATTCTATAAATTCCAATATCCATATCCATAAGTTCTATAAATTGACTAAAAATTGATTATAGATTATAAATTAGACCATAAAATAGACTACAAATTGTTACTATCTACTTAAAACCCAAAAATATATCTGCATATAAATATAATTTCATCTGAATTTTCTTAATTTTCCTAGACTTTTTGCACCTTTTAATTAATTCTAGAATTTAATACTGTGTGATTTTTATTAATTTAAAAAATCCACAAAAATAGATCTTGCGAAATATAAATAAGTCTTTAAGGAATGCTTACAGTTTAATAATTCCGATTGAATGATTACCATTATCAAAATTATTAAGATTTTATATTACATAAATAAAACATAAATAAAAAAATAATTTCCACGTATTTTCGTAATGTAAATGATTCTAAATTGATTTTAAGGTTTAGAATTAAATTTAAGTTGCCAGAATGATTCAACTTTGAATACTATGATGCAAAGAATTAAATATATAATATAAGTAAAAATCTCTTTATTAATTTCACCTTGGACAGATGATTGAGCACTTAGAAAATCACGTTTCATCCGTTCATTTTCATTGAATCATACTTGCAATATTTTTCTATCTAAAATCAATAGTTGTAGAATTAGATTTATAGATTGAATACTAGGACATTCAATTGCAAAGAAGATGCAATTTTCAGTATTGTCGAAACTACCAATCGTGTTGGCGTTAAAAGCTTTAAATCTAAATTAATAGCTTCTCGAAAAATGAATTTTTCAATTCATTCTTTACTGAAATTGTTGGTCAACTGCGTGAGATGAATATCCATAGCGGCACGTGCTGCCTTCAAAGCATTTGTCTCGACGCTATTCCATATGGAGCTCATAAAAAGGGTGTAACATAAAATTGCACTTCCGAATAGTCGTCCTATATTAAGGCTGATGCTTAATCCAATAGAGGTTGAGGCATATTCAAGTCCCATCGAATACATCAGAGGAACAGCTAGGATTAAACTGAATACAAAATACCATACCCTTTGTCTTCGAACGCTCCGCAGGGCTAAATCGCAAATACTAATTGCCTCTTTCACCGACTCTCTCACATCGATGTTTGAAGGTACACACTCTCCTGAAATAACAATTTTCATTTACATTAAATGCATTTCTAATGTTTTCACATGTTTCAACTCCAAAAAAGATTTAAAAGATACCTTTTATTATTTTCAAATGAGCCATAATAGCCTCGTGATCAGAGTAACTAAAATTCTTTTGCGGCACGCGTTCTGGGAAAGGACGTTGAAAATTGAAAACTTCAATCTAAAAATTAATATGCCATTAATTGATTTCAAAAAGTTCTGACTGAAAATAAATTTAATTTCCAAAATTTTGATTCAAGTTGAGGAAAGTTTTGTATCCTCACCTTAAAATTATTTGAACCTAAATAGAGAATATAGTCAATACGTTTTCCATCTGGACATTTTCTGGCTACTCTGGAAGAGGTGTAACTGTTATTGGCACATTCGTTGGTCCCTAGGATATTGGAAGTATTTGAGCAAGCATCTTTTAAACCAGCAACGCCACAAATTATACGATAAGCTAGATCTTGAGGCTCCGTATTAAGATCTCCACCGAGAATTACAGCATCCGCACCTTCTTTTGTCATTCTAATAAACTGAGCAGTGTCAAATGCTTGCAAAACTCTATGGGCTGTATATTCATCGTTTTCCTTATCATACTCTGCATGTAACTGTAATTACATTTCTTTAAATTATTGCTGCTCGTTTAAAGAAGTTTTAGGTAGAGAAAGATTTGTAAAGTGCTTACGTGAGCAATGTAAATATTAATATTGATATTTTGCATTTTTACTTTACAAAGACCGACTCCTTTTCCACCGAACCAATCTCCGTGGTGAATTTTATGAACGTAGCCGTTTAGAGTCCACTTGTGAAATATTACATCCAGAATTGGATGTCGAGAGAGCATACAAACTCCAGATCCAACAACGCCACTGCGAATTAAAAAAAATTACGATTTTAAATCTCGTGTGCTTAAAACTGCAATTTAAAAGGAGTCTGTTTAAGGAGAATATTGCAGAATTATCAATTTCAAAGTGTGTTTTACCTGTAAAAATAATATGCGTGAGGAAGTTGCTCTTGAGTTTTTGACTTTATCAATCTATAATCGCTAATTGACCATATTTCTTGCAGACAAACGATATCAAAATCTCCTGTGATAAGCTTATCCGCTATTGCATTCATTCTAGCAATTCTGTCTTTTGATATGTATGGTATGGCCCTGAAAAATTAATTTTGATAAATTACAAGAAAACTGATTTACTGACAATAAAATAATTAAAAACTTGCAATTGAGAGAATAAATTTCACGTTTTCTGTAGAAACTACAAATAAAGATGTTTTACACAAGCTTAAGTAAATTGATATTAGCCATTTCAAATTTATTATGTTAATGATATCATAAACAAGGGACATATCGCAAAGGAATAAGAAAAGATGATAACAAATGAAAAAAATGTGAGATAACATAACCTATAAATGGAGCTTACCAGCAGTTTAGGGTTAAAACTTTCAGTGTTATTTCCTCAGACATGATTTAAAAAATATGTATTTCTACGCACTAATTTAAAATTATAATAAAAAAAATCATAACAGAGATTTTAAAGAGAAAAAGGCATCACCACGATTTCACGATATTCACTGACAGTCTGACGTGTTCTAAGCTTCTGAGTCTGCTCCAAACGCCACAAACAATGAGAGCGTGACGTCATTTAAAAGAGAGATTAAGCTTATGAGAATCTCCTTATTTAGATATAGAAAAACCAGTAACTAAAACTTAGTAAGTTTTAACTTAATTACATATATATGTATATCAAAGAAGAATTCAAACCATTTTATGATAAAAGAGTAAAAACATGCAAAACTTTATTCTCTCGTTTCCGGAGGCACAATTATATATATATATATATATATATATATATATATATATAACCAGCAACGCCACAAATTAACGAACAATTAAAATTTCCGAATTCGGGAGCGTTTAAAATTGAAAGCCCCTACGTTCTTAAATTAGGTACTAATTCTTTAACTACTATCATCATTTTGAATCATATTCGAAATGGTCTCGAAATTAACGATATCTCTATGTTTTTCCAACATTTCTAAGAGAATTGGCTTCTCCCTCAATAAAATACCAGATGATGCTATGAAATTAACTATGAGTCTCTTCATAACATTGATCTTACGTATCGATTTCTCCATTTTCTGCTTGTACCTAAAAAAAATTGAATAAATGAAAGTCATTTCTTTCCTGTCTGATCAAAACACAAATTAATTAATTAATTGAGAATAAGTACTGTGCCACATCCGGATTAGATTTCTGCAATTTCTGAAGTCTTAGTTCCTCTTGTTGTTGCAAAAATTCCTGATACTCTTGAGCTGCGTTTTGAGCTTCGATTTTGAGATATAATTGTTTTTGTATTAATTCGTTTATCGTCTTTTGCAATGATAATCCCTCATCGTTGAGCGAATAAAGTTTTCTTGGCATTAATGTAAGTTTGCTAATAAAAGAAGTAAATATTGTCAATTAATATTACTGGAAAATTATTTTAAGGACGTAATTTATGAATGTATAGATATTTGCATTACTTTTGATCTTCTGGATTCTGTTGACTGCTATATATGATCATTTCTTCAATTACATCGGCTTCAAGACATAAGGTGAGAGCTTTCTCATTAATGATTTGATTTGACGTTGTTTCACTTAATTTTTCAGAAGTTTCTTTCATATCTTCTTCCGGCAATTGCGGTACTCTACCTGAAATGATATAAACGACATTTTTTATATTTATTGCAAAGCTCGGGAAATTTAAAAAGTCGTTCAAAGTTTAAACTTACTTTTTCCAATCATAGCTCTCAAGTTTAAAATTCTGGCATCCATCTCTTTCAAGACAGTCCTCAGGTTTTTAATTTTGTCCTCTACTGGCATAAAATCATCTATTGTAATTGCACCTATTGGGAATTCTTTTATCTTATTATCTAATTTTTCTAGAGCGCGACTCAGTCTTTCGTACGCCATGGTTCTTGCTATCTTTCTGTCAAAAACGTCAAAAATATAATTAGTATTATTAATTAAAATTAATTATTTACATCATTCTTGAATAAAAAAATCCGTAAAAACGGTAAAAACATTTCTCAAATTGAGGTTATGTAAACAGAAAAAAACGCTAAAAAGGATCATTTATCACTAAAATTTAAGTTTTTTTGAAAATTTAAATGTAGAAATTATTGCTAGTAATCCCATAAAATAACATACCTGCTCTTCCTTTCATAAACTGTATAAATTAAAAAACAAGAAAGACCGACAAAATAAACAGTTGTGACCACCTTGTGACAGTTGTAATGATCAGCTGATGACGGATGTAAAAATTTAATGAAAGTTTTCTGGTTTGAAACTTTCAAATCAGAGGAAACTTGAAAGTTCATGAAATTTTACATCCTACAGCTGATCGCTGTTATTACCCTGTACGCACGTATACGATCTACAAAAATATATTAATTCTCAAAAATAGAGATATTATGTAGTGATAAATAAAAGTTATTAATCATGAGGATTATTTTATTGTGCGGAATAGTGATAGTGTTTTATTCTGCGTTTATTGCGGGCCAAACTGCGAAAAAAAAGTTACAAATTGGCATAAAAAAACGCATCGATAATTGTACAGCCAAATCAAAAAAAGGGGATACTTTATATGTTAATTATGTGGTAAGCCTAAAATTTTATTGTCATAAATAATTTCAGTAATCTAAAAAAATTGAACTTGATAGTTCAAATCGTTCAAATCTAAAATACCGATTATAACCTTAAATTTTTTGAATTTTAGTTTTTTTCAAATTATATAGGTACCTATAATCTTTATCTTTTATTTTTTTAATGAATCGCAATTTAATTTTTCAGGGAACTTTAGAAGATGGAACTGAATTTGATAAAAGTGCAAATTACAATGAAAGTTTTCTTGTAACTCTAGGATATGGTCAAGTTATTAAAGGATGGGAACAAGGATTAATGGGGTCTTTATTAATTTGATATTAAAGAATATTCTTAGATTTTACTATTATGTTTTATTAAAATTTAAATTTGAGTTCGTAATATTACATTACAATATTTTCACAGCGAATTATTTTCAATTTTTAATGTCAGAATAGAAAAATAAATATTAATTATTTTAATTGATTAAACAATAACGGTTTTGTAATTCTTAATAAACTTAACAGATAACGGAATATCTCTATGAAAAATATATATTTGATTTTAGAATGTGTGTTGGAGAGAAACGAAAACTGGTAATTCCACCAGATTTGGCTTACGGAGCTGCAGGCGCTCCACCAAAAATACCTCCAAACGCAACAATTATATTTACAATTGAACTTGTCAAAATCGTTCAAAAAGAGGAAGTTCAGCATTCTGAAGACTTTAATTCGAAAGATGAACTTTGAACAAATAAATAAATTTATATTTTTATACTCGGGAGTCTCAAGTATTTTTTAAAAATATCCTGATCTTCTCGATTAATTTTATCACAGAATAAATATAATAAGTCTTTTCCCGAAATAAATTTCAGATTTAACTATCTATTAATAATAAAGAAATATTAGCTAAAAATAAACTTAATAGAAAAATAATAATTTCCTACTTTAAACAGAGATTTGATTTCGGCCAATCTTTCTCAAATTAAGGATTCGTTTCCGGCTCCATAACATCTTCGAAGAAAATATCTTCTGCAGTCTCAAATCGTGTCATGTGCAAAATGTTGTAAATCGTTCGACTCATTGTGGCTGTAGGTCCCAGAACTTGCATTCTCACGTCGAATTTTGACAAGAGAAATTTCCATTTTAGTTCCATTCGTTGTTCTGCGTTCATTATCTGGAAATTATGAAATAAAAGTGGTTTTTTTTTGTATGAGAAAATAATTGTTAAAATACTTTTTAATTTAAATTAATGAGAATTTGAAATGTTTCTTACTTGAAATTCTGAAGCAGTGCATCCAAAAACTTGCTCAGCCGCCTTTCCCATAAGTCGGCATCCAACCAGGTATCCAGTATCATCTTTTAGATTCAATTTCACATTGAACGTTACGAGGTTGTAGGGTTCTCTGCTTCCATTTCCAGCAGGGCACTCCAAATTCATACATGAGTCGCGATCCTTCTGTACCATTCTCTTACAGAGTGCGCTAAAAAATTTAATTATATCAATGAGATTGAAATTAATAGAATTTAGAATTTAAAATTTATAAAATCGTTTTTATCACCATTTCGTTAGAAGCAGATTTTCTTCTTTGCTATCCAAGTTTAGTTCAGTGATGGTGGCATACAAAATAGCGAAGAACTGAATCCTCTCGTCGCTTTCAGTCAGTCCCTCATTTAATTTCTTCGAAATTTGATGTATTGTCATTACAGTCGTGATGTTCTTTGCTGCAAATATTATATCGATTTTAAATTTTATTTAAATTTTCCGAGTCCATTATTATAATGCTTATGATTTGGGTTTCTCGTTTTTTGTTTTTATTCTTAATAAGGAAAATGAGGGCTCCTTACGATTTGGAATAGAGTAAGGATCACTGGGCGTAAATTCTGGTCTGTTAAGAATCGCATGTTTCAAATCGATTGCTTGTGTAACGTTCAGATTCTCTGTGATCAAAGTCTTTCTTGCTAGAATTAAATAATTAAAAGATGTTAATTACATTATTTTACAATTCTTTAGTTTTAATATAAATGTATTACCGATAGATATAACCGTCTTCTTCTTAAAATTATCGAATCCAACACGAGCGTCAGCCAAGAATAAGACCGTCTTTCGAGGCTCCCAAATTTCGGACAACCTGATCCATTCAGTGTCCCAAAGCTGGAGGGAAATCGCTTTTTCGGTTGATGCGTCAGTTACCTCGAAAGAGCGACACTTGAAAGATCGACCATCTCGACTAATTATGTCGCGTATTTCGCCAATCTGGAATTTAAAAAAAAGTTGATTCTTTAATAAAATTCGAAACAGTGAAGGAATAAATTAATTCAACAAAATTAAGATCATAGGAATCTTACAAAGGTGACGACGACCAGAAGATCGATAAACTGGTCTCTGAGCTCTTCAATATTTTCCAGAACAAATTTTAAAGATCGTAAAGAGTCCATGGACTTCGTAGGTAATTTGAGTAAAGCTTCATATTGAGCACAGTCTTCCCGTTCATGGAACTGAATAAGTGCGTTTCCTTCGTTTACGGTGACTTTCATCTCGCTTGTTACAGTCGGAACAAACATATCGTTTGGATCATCAGGCCTACGACTCATCACCTTGCCGTTTATGATCTCGACTGAAAAATAAAAATTTGTTATTCAAAAACCTTGACTCCTTTACTAAAAAAAATTACGAAAAGTAATTCCTCCGTTATAAAACAGATTTTGAAACTTTTTAAAACATTGCAAAGACATTGAAGGTAATTTCTGTTTTAAAACCTATTCAAAACATTTTAACTACAATATTTAAAAATTTTAAATTATAAAAAATGAAGATACCTACCAACACTTCCAATTCTATACGAATTGAAGCACGAGTTTACATAATCTTTGCTACCCCAAACTGTCACGTTAATAAAGTCATCAGGGGAATCACGAAAAGTGAAAGTCCAAACTCCACGTTCTCCTCCAGGTCCAACTAATTTAATTCAAAAAAGAAAACTACTTAGTGTGCATTTTTTACTCGATGTATAACATTTAATTACTATGTATTAATAAGTTATCAATAATGACTATGTAACAAATGAAAACGCATAATTTTTTTCTACAGGAGTAAATCGAACAAAATTCGAAAAGACCGTTAAATATTTCGTGTATGAACGTGCGAAAAATCACGGGAGTAAACATTGATTTAATACATTTAATACTATAATTTAAGTATTTTTTGGGGTAAAACATTGTTATTAATTTAGATTGACTTCTGAATAATTTAGAACACATCATTTTAGAAAAGGCATCTAATTCTTAAACTAAAAAGGGAAGAAATATGGATAATTTATAAACTTACATCTTGCGTTGGCTGCCTCAAAAATCTTCGGATTTCCACTGTGGATGATTATACCGACTAGGATGGAATTTTGGGTTCCAGCTTGCAGAGATTTTAACTCTTGCCTCCAAACACCAGCCATTTTAACCGTTTTCGTAAATTTAGCTATTTAAAGAACCTTTTTTTTTTGCAAAAAAAAACTTTTTCTACAAAAATTCCAAATGTTTGCTTCGAGAGTAACGTCGAAAATGAATAATTGGCGCCAAAACCAATGTTTTTATATTGAGGACGCGGTCACGCGGACACTGCGCATGCGCATATGCTGTGGCGCGACAATTTCAAATTTGAAATTCTTTGAAAATAATTGTGAATGATTTATATTAGAAAACAAAAAAATTGCAAACGTTCAATATAAAATTATTCAATTAATCTTTAAATTAATAAATGATAGGTACAAGTGTGAATTAAAATAATTATCTTTTGTTAGTCATGTTTATTAGTTTTCAACTGGTATTCAATTCCAGTACTTAATTATCTAATCCTATATATTAATATTTCTATTAGCAGTTAAATTTTGAATTGAAAGATTGAAACTTAAATTGCAATTGGACTTAAGAATCAAAACTGAATTATTCAACGTTGTTAATATTAATACTGTATATTTTATATTAATAATATACAAATGGAAAAATTCTTTTGCCAAAAGAACAAAATAAAAGCAAATCAAGTTTCTCTCTTTTCAATATTAGACAATATTTATTTGATCGACATGAAGTGGCTTTAGGTAACTCTCTCACAATTACAAATTGTCTATAAAATAACGGCACCATGGGAACGTTTTTTTGCAAATGCATACACATTTACATTGAATTATCACTTTCAATCCGCATTTAGATACACCTAATAAAGTTCCAATCCTAATTTTTCAGCAGTTTGAATAAATCTAAAAAGTATCAAACTTTAAAAATTTAATTAAGGCACATACTTTTATTTAATTGTATATTCGCTAGTTATTCTTTTATAATTTAATTAAAAATATATTATAATACTGACAACTTCTCGTCTTAGCATCAATACCTGTAAATACCAAATCTCTAAATTCCTAAATTTGTATTTGTGACTGAAGTTTTTTTAATTTGAAACAAAATCAGGAACCTAGAAATTCAGAAAAGTAAAAACGCCTTTTTCATAGAAGCGGAAATCAATTCCCAAAAGTATTACCTAAAACTTGTCTAAAATTTTTACTGTTCCTCTGTAAAAAAATAAAAAATTAGTAGAATTGTCATTATGAATTGAAATAACAATATCGATTATCAATTTCTTACATTAAAAGCAGAATCACAGAGAAACGATAAAAATCACTTTCACTCAGTTGTTAATTCTTGAGCAAATTTATCTAGACTTTTCTAAAAAAAAATACACTGGTTTAGTGTCCAGAATTGATTTGACTTACATTTTGTGTAAACATTTTTTTTTACATTCTCATTTATTTCTTTCTTATTGTGACCCTATATCAATTCATTATTCGCGTTTATCCACCATTTGTTCATGCGTATAATTTTACGCATATTTTCTATATAAAAAAAAAATTAAAATCAAACCAACTTGCTTTTGTAATAAAATCAAAGCTAGTCTTAAAGAGTAAAAAAATATCTTAGACTGAAGAGAAAAAGTAACTTTACCTTCTTATTTTTTTAGAAACGACTAGAGTTGAATTCTAATCTCAATATGAATCACTTTAAATTTTAAACATAAGTTCAAACAACTGAAAACAGTTTTTAAAATAATAAAGCTAAAATAAAAAATAAAAAATCATAAAATTAAGTAAATATCACTGGTCACGATGAAAAGTAAAGTTATTTTTTCCATCAAAATAGAGATTACGAGTAGAAAAGCTCTAATTCTAAATTAAAATTCTAAAATAAACTAAGCAATTAAAATTCCTAAATAAAAAGAAAGATCAGACCGGAGTCTCCGGATTTTCCCAATCTTCTGCATTTTGTCTCGACAGGAATCTCACGTTTGAGTTTTCTCGAAGGATGAGATTCATCGAATCCGAGTGTACGATCTCTAAAGCCTGTTCTCCTCCTTTCGGAATGCTTTTTCCAGAAGAAGGTGAAAAATCGCTACTGTCACCTGGACTAAAATCATTTCTAAAAACACTATCGGAATTGGAATGCGCCGGAGAGGAAAGTTCAGAGACTAAAGGAGTGGATTCGTCGTCGCTTTCGTCTCCTTTTTGAGGATTTGGAATTGACGACCCTGCAAAACGATCCTTAAGTTTACTGAGCTTTCCGAAAGTGCTCACAGGAACCGGAACAGAAATTGTTACCGGCGAATTTTCATCGATATTGGAAGTAGAATTTCTTGATATTTGACTTTTTTGAGGATCGCTGTTTCCACCGAAGTAGTTTTCGTCGTTTGATTTCGACCTGAAAGCTGGCCTAGGAGATGGAGGAGGTGAAACGAAGAGAGAAGAAGGTCTGCTGCTGCTTGTACTTCCTGATCTTGAAGCATTTCGACGATTGTAGGAACAAGTTGATTTTACACTGAATTGGGAAACTATACTTCGTTGAGAATCAGTTCGATGCAGTTGGCTATTTGAGTCCTGCGAACTCTCTTCGGTGCTCTCGAAGTCGTCCTGAACTGGAACCCAGTGTAGAAGAGGGTTCGATTGTAGAATCACGTATTCTGTATCCGGTGCTGATATACTCGATGTTCTTGATCTGGAGCGATCCCCTAAAAAATGGTTTTTTCCTCTTTGACTAGTTCCTTTACAATTTTATTAAGTTTATTTTAAAATATTACTTCAAAGTTTTAAACATCTGACAAATAGTAATTTATATATTTTTCTACAGAAAAATACACTATTTTTATTGAATTTCACTTTGTATTAAACAGAAAAAGCAAAAACATCGTAAATTATTTAAATTGCATGCCAGATATTAATAAAGAATAAGGAAAATTATAAAGCAGAGTGTCCACCAGTTTTGGAACGTGCTTGACTTTCAAAGAAATTTATACAAAAAGTGCCTAGACTACTTGAGAAATTTCTTCGAAAATAGTTTCCAAGTTGGGAGAATAAGAATTGAGTTTTAAGAAGGAAAAATTAAAAAATAAGTTAAGAAAAGATTTAAATATAGAGAAAAGTTCTAATAAAGAAAAGCAAGATAGCTCTCTATCCTTAAAATTCGAGACCTGCCCTGACGTCCGCCTGGTGAATCAATTATTTTAAAACTGATTAGAATAACCGAATGGTGAGGGGCGCAGTACTTTCACATTGAACAAGTTAAATAAAATCATGCAGTAGTCGTTTTAAAATAAGTACTTTATTGCCACTTGTTTGTATAATATAATGATAAATTCTCTCTTTTTTTTTGCGATGTGACCGCCTTATACATATATACATTTGCGTGCGATACAGAAATCTATAATTAAGTCTCGTTTGGCACAATAAAGATTAATTAGTAACAAAAACGGTACCTTGCAAAAAAACTGAGCAGTTTAAATTTATTGAGCTGAATAAAAAATAGATTTTCTCTTTGGTTTCGGTTTATTAATCACACGATTTGTTAGAACACTCTCAAATCATCGGTAATGTTAAAAAAAATATACACCATTCTTGGTAAATCCATACAGAAATTATGGAAAATATTCTATCAAATAAAACTATCTTGAAGGAAAATAAGTCTACTGAATGAAATGAAGTGGCAAACTGTATAGCATCTCGCGGCATTTGGTTTTAAATATTTTTCAAATTTCAATTTGGGTTTATAAGTGACTGATTATCATTATATCACAGTTAATCAAACGTATCGCACGTTACAATTCTCGAGACTCGTTTGATTCAATCATCAGACGATAGGCTGATAATTTTCTTATCTTTTTAGATATTTATTAATGCTTAAGATTACTTCTTTGCTATTTGCGTTTACTCGACTAATATTTGGAGATCTATGTACAAATTAGACTCTCGGTCTTAGCGATAAATATACAGCAAAGCCACTTAAAGATGGAAATTGTAACGTTGTACTGAAACATAATTTGTACTAACTTATCGTTACGTTTAAGTCTCTCGGAGATCATTCGCTTCGTTTAGAAACTTTCAAACTTCATCGTTCATCGTGGACAGAAGTTCTGAGACTGGAATCGAGAATCACTCGATTCTACCCTGCCATTCCCATTGCTTAATTTTTCTAAAATTCAAATGCCTATATATTTATAGCTACAATACTGCCAGAAGCATAAAAAAATTATGGCTTGCATATGTTAATACAGCACCACTCCTCTCAATCATTATTATTCTACATTTTATCATTACTTTTTTATTGTCTCAAAACTTTTGTGCACGCATAAAAACCGCAGATTTTCAAACGTTTCCAGTCTTTAGAAAATTAAGAGTGATCAATGGGTTAATTTTTAGATTTATGCTAATCAGGTTGAAGCAATTTTCAGCTTCGAAAACTTTAATTATCATCATGGCCACATTTTTTTTAAATAGATTACTTTCACAATTAAAAATTAGGACATATAGAAAAAAATAAATGAAAAAATATTTTAAGATTAAATATTTTTCACTGATTATTACCATGAGAGATGAAAAAAACGAAGGTATTTACATATCTACAGTCTTTAAGGACTAATTTGATTTGGAACAGTTGAGGCACATAGTATAAAGGACCGAATCTTGAATAATTCGCTAGTGGATTGCAAAACTTTCTTTGGTAGAGCGATTGAATATAGCACCAGTCGATTGCACACAACCATTGGAACCAGGCGCGTAGGCAGAAATATTTTTCGGGGGGGGGGGTTCAATCAATGTCAGCAAATATCAAACATATATGATGAGTCTATATACCCATGACAACTTTTCTAAGATTTCGGGGGGGGGGGGTTGAACCCCCAAACCCTCCCCCCCTGGCTACGCGCCTGATTGGAATTGAGCAGCAGGTTCAACGTTTCAGGAAATTAGTTTAGAATGGAATGTCTATCGCGCAAACACATGCAACTTTAGGAGTGGTCAGGCGCACCAGCGTCGTTTGTTTTGATTAGAGATTTGTGCCGTACTCGATTACGGAGTCAGGGCTTTGGTCCGACTTCGGTGGTTCTTGGACTATGACCACAGGCAGTGTAAGCGGAACAGAAGTAGGCTCACCTGGAAGTGAGTCCGGCGCCGCTGCAGCGGGTGATGGCACATCTAACACGTCCTCGCAAGCTTCTTCGTTTAACGTTTGAAGCGCACCACAAATCATTTGCTCCTCCAATGTTACCTAAAAAGAAGAGAAGATATTCAATAAAAAAAAAAATCAAAGCACTATATTTAACCCTTAGTTGGCAAACCTGTTTTCAGCTAATGTGGAAACTTTGTGATTCCAGGGAAGTGTGGTCACTTATTAAATTAACTTTTGAAGATGTTCTCAAAAAATTGTCAAATGAAAATATTCATTACCAATAGCTTTTTTTGTAATAACAATTTTTCTCGCTGGGGTCAATCTGACCCAATGTGCCAACTGAGGATTAAATAAAAGTAGTTTTCCCGTTATTTATTATTATTATTAATTGGTTTAGTTTCCTTACCTGCAACTAGAGATTCCAATGTGCAAGTGCGGTATTAAAAAAAGATTAATGAGTGACTAACTTATTTTCAGATTCGGAGAAATTTTCAGCGAGTGCATTTGTGCACTTGTGGATTAAAAAAAAAGAAATAGTAATGTTTTAAGTTTTGCTCTATAGCCACACTTCTATTTTAAAAAGGAGTAGTATTGTAGCGGGAAAAAGTATGTATTTCTAATATTTGTTCAGTAAAATGAAGAGATCGAAGTTTAAGGACTTACTTGTTTTTCCATAATGGACTGTTTGTTTTGATCCCTTCTGGATGGACCATCAGTTCTCGATGTTATCTTGTCCTTTTCGATAATTGGAGTCACCCTCGGTGGATTACTTGGAACGTGATCTGATTGAATAAAATAATTAAAATATGGAGATAATAAGGCATGGAATAAACAGGAATAAGAATTAATTTGCCCTTCTAGAACAGTTACCTTTTCTAGCTATTTGTTCACTTCCAACTGTAAAGCGAACGCTTCTTGAACCTTCATCGTGGGTTGTGAATGATGAAAGTTCCTGTTCTCGTAGAGCAATAACCACCATTCGGAATAGTTCCCAGTCACCGAAGGACATTTTAAGTACCTGCATTCAAAGAATTAACATTAATTAAAAACGAAAAAATCCAGGTCTCGATTATACTTAAATCGATATTAATTCAAATAGATTAAGACCTTTTTGAGATCCTGCAAATCGCAGTGAAGTAAAACTCTGCCAGTTATATTATTCTGTTTAATAATTTCCTTATAATGCGGAATTTGATGCGGATCGAGATCCTCAATTTTGTCGAGCAGTTCACACAATCCGGTTGTTGTTAAATTGATAAGTTTCGTGTCCATAATTTCAGGCTAAAAATAAAAATTTTTTGAATTGTAGCTATTAAGAATTATAATTTTATAACTTGTTCTTCTACGAGTCTTCTAAATCTTACAGGCAAAGTTGTAATAGCAGAAATTGGCTTCTGCACAGGTTCCATCGGTGGTGGTGGTTGCCACTGGGGAAATGGCCATTCAAAATGAGGCTGGATAGCCCAAGAAGGTGTTGTGGGTACATGTGCCATCTGGGAAGCCGTTGGTACTTTATTACCTCTAGGTATTCTATTAGTTAAAACACTTCTACTAGACCATGGTTCATGGGGACCAGCGACAACATTCCACGGATGAATTGGTTTGTAGTAAGCTTGGTTGGAATCATCTTCCAAACTCTGCTGTTCTTCCTTAATCTTTTTCTTAATATAAGGATCAAGGTTAATTGTAAAGGGCAAGAATATCTTCATATCGCTAATCAGTAAACTGGATCGGTGAAAAGTCAGAAAAACGTCAAGTTTCCTCTCGTCTCTATCCATATCAAGCAGCGGCTGAACGTCTTTCACAACTGGAATCTGGGGCCGAACTCTAAAGATAGATTTTAAAATGGTTAATCTTTATTTATCGAAATAAAAAATGTATCCGAATTCAAAGAGAAACGTACTTATCATAAAGGCTTTTTAGCGACATGGAGTCGTCTAAATTTTCTTCACAGGTGTCGAAATAAAGAATTAACCACGAGGTTCGGAATGGCCACTGTTCGGTGATGTTGATCCAACTAGCGAGATGATACCAGTTGAAATCAATTTGGAATGCTTTGAGTAACCTCCCTAAAATAATCGATTTTCAAATTAAATTTTAGATAATTATAATTCACAGAAGAGATATAGAAATAAAAAGTTCCTAATTGATTTTACCAGTAACGTAGACGACATTCATAAGTCTTCTCATGCTTCTGGGGTTCACGTCACTAAAGTAATCATCTGTAAGAAGCATTTTGTTCAAATCTTGGGCACCTCCGAGGCGATTAAGATTGCTTCCAATGCTACTAGCGATTGATTCACTCAGGCGTAATTTTCTACTGCCTTTCCTGCTGGGTGGTTTCAATTTTTCGTTGCTGTTCATCACGCCCGATTCGGTACTTAATCGTCTATTAGAAACTGATCGATGAATCGCACCCGATGCGGCGTAATTCACACTTTCCTCTGCTTCGTTCCAAACCGTTTTCTTATTATGTTGTGCAGTTTGCTGAGCGACTTTGACCTTTCGCAAGCCGCTATTTTGAAGATAAAAAGGCAAGTGAACCATGTTTCTTAAGTAATCGTGACCACCTATATTTGAATCTATAAAGAGTCTTCTGCTGTTGACTTCCACGGCCTGGAAAAATATTAATAAGTATTAAATACAAAGCAATGAGGATTAAAGATAGAATTTATTTTATTGAGGATTCTGTGAATTACCCTGGCAATGATGTGAGGATCGATCGCTAAAATGACGATAAAGGGACAACCATTGTCGCTGAATAAGGCTTGAATCGCATCTAGAACTAGCAAAACCTTATCCTGCTCGCAACTGTCTAGACCATCGACTATCACTGCTAATCTGCTTTGTTGAGCAGTAAAACTGTCGAGGCACTTGATCTGAAATATAAAATTTTAATCATCGTAAAAGTTTCAGATGCGTGAGCAATTGAACAGAAAGTATTGGCAACAAAAAAAAGAAGACTCACCATATCCGTCATAAGATTCACTTCATGTTTCAGAGTTTGAAGGAAGCCTTCACTCTTTAAGGTTTCTAATTTGGATATACTACGCTGAAGGTGTCTCCTTTGAGAGAAAAATAATGCCCGAAGCGTTCTACTCCAGGTGTACAAATTTGCTATTATGCTAACAGACAACAAGAGCGCAACTGTGATCATTATTATATGTGCAGTAAACGGCTCAATAGTGACTCTGAAATACCACAAAATAAATATTTGACTTTGTTTCTTTAAAAATTAAATATATATTAATCAAATAAGAAATTACACTTACTGGTTGCTAGATATATCTACGAGGTACACAGCCAGGATAGAAATCCCTACAAGGAAGCTGCAGAAGCAAATTTCGAATATAACGACATAAGGCAAGCAACACATCTGCCTCCATTTCCAGGCGTTTGTTGTTTTGAGCGGTTTGGGTCTGAAGGCTCTGTACAAACGAGTCGCCAGTGACCCAAAATCTCCCTCGATGGAATCATAAAGAGATCCTACCATTTGCACAACCGCATTTTCGCCAGCAGTTGTTGTACCAACTTTAGTTTGATCGGTAAAGTAAAATTTTATGGGTTGCACTGTAATCCCGTCATGAACTTCGCCCGTTGGTGGATGACAGAAAGTCACTTGTAGCAAAAGTTTCAGAGAGTTTAGTTTTGTACTGAGAGCTACAGTGAAACTGTGAGGCCAGAACCAATCGTATCTATGGATTCAGAAATAAAATTTAGTAAGTAGAGTGAAGATAAAGAAAATTTGATAGGTGTTACGTTATTTCTAAATCTAAGAAGTGGTGAAACGTACTTTTTATTGGCGTACCAGATAAGCACCAGGAAGACGTAGACTAATATAATTAAGCCAGCACCAGTTGATAAACCAATTACCCAAGATTGTAAGGCAAGGCCTAGAGTGACTCCAATTAAAAGAGAGACGTGTGATACTACTACGAAGAGCAAGGAAGAAAACTGGAATACTGGATCGATCCAGTGCCTTGCGAAATTCTTCATTTCCTCTAAAAAAAAAAAAGTTTAAATTACATTTTTTTTCAAAATTTTAAATCGTAGTGGAGCTTAGCAGCTTCTGATATTAAAGTTACAACATATACTCATCGACCCATTATTTGCACCGCGGTTATATGCGTAGTTCACGGTTTTTCCCCTCCCGTAGCGTCCCTCGGGTGCCTAAATGTACCCTCGACGAGCTCGCACGCTCGAAGAGGCAGTGCCGTATCAGAAGTTGTTTACATGGCGACCACGGTGGCGCCTCTCTAGGCGACTTTTCTACGCACTGGTGCTCGGTTCAGAGACGATATATATACGATCCTGAGTTTTTACCTGAATCTACGCTGCGATTATTTGCACTCAAGACCCGAGATGTGCAAATAATGGGTCGATGAGTGTATATGTATTAGTTCATGAGTGGAGGCAGTTAGCTTAAAAACTGATAAATACACCAATCCAGTACAACGGCACCCATCCAAGTACAACCGAGCCAAGCGTTGCTTAACTTCGGTATAGAATTATAATTATACTTCTTTATAATCGAATTTCAACTCACCTCGTAGTTTATTCAGCAAAAAAGACTTTCCGGAACCCCACTTGGCATAAAGACCGACAGTGATTGGTGTTGACAAAGAAGGTTCGCTGAGAATATCGGCTAAAGCACTACTGTAGAGATCGTAACCAAGCATATTTTCGTTGTCCTCATTGGTATTAAGTCGACCTAAAATAAATAATTCGAAAATTCTTAAATTTATTGAAAAATTTATTCCACAAGAGAAATAATATTCCTCATTTGATTTTTCTGTAACAAATCTATGAAAAGATCAAAATTAAGATTCATTTTATCTCCCCGAGATTTGTGTTTTGCTTTAGCATTGTTACTCGATCTGCCAAAGGATAAATTTACTTCGACGATAGAACTTACAGTGCAGAATTTTATACAAGCGAATGTTTTTCCGGGTCGGAGAAACGACATCTGACTTATGAAAAACCTCATAGTAAAGATCTTGATCTCAAAAGAAGAATGACTTACGAGCACCAAAAATTTGTCCTAGAATTGTTTTAGGATGATTGACATCGATGTTGTAAGGCGTTTCCCCTTGACGATTGGGACGGTAGAGCAATTGACTATTCTTTGGATTTCTGAGTAGAATTTCAACGATGCCTTTCGACCTCGCTCGCATGGCAATGTGAAGGACCGTATCGCCTTTCTTGTCCGTGGCAGATACCTTGGCTTTCTTGTCAAGAAGAAGCTGAACCATCTCAGCATTTCTCGACCTCACAGCCCTCAGCAATGGTGTGTCACCGTCCTTTGTTGCAATTTCCAGGTCTGGGTTGGCACTTAGTAACAATTTCAATATCGCTATATTGCCTTTCTCTACTGCTATGTAAGTTGCGGTTTTCTTATCCTAGAATATACATGATTCTGCAGTTAGTAGGATCTATTGTTTTTCAGTTAGCGGGGATGTGGTGTTTGGGTCCGAAAACCAAGAGACCAAGGGAGGTTCGTGTAAATTACAAAAACTTGAGTTAAAAGAAAAATACCTTGCCGGCGATGTCAACATCAGCGTATTTTTTTAAAAGCGACTCAACTACTCCTCTATGTCCACCTTTGACGGCATGAATTAGATTCGTGTCGCCAGATCTGTCTTGAATATTGATATAGGCACCGGCATTTACAAGTGCATTTACTATTTCGTGGTAGCCTTCTTTGCAAGCGATCATAAGAGCGGTGCAGCCGTCTTTGTCGAGTGCATTTACGTTAGGTTTGTGCTCAAGAAGCAAAGTTACTACTTCGATGTGGTTGCCGAGCGTTGCGACCAGCAGGGGCGTCCACGAATACTGCAAAATATAAATGAGAATTAATATTTGTTTACATTAGTAATATTAGGGTTAGATTAAATTCATTTATCACCTACCATGCCTGCTGTGTCGACATTAGCTCCAGCCTTCAGGAGAGTGTCTACTATCTCTACGTTTCCTTTTCTTGATGCCCAGATGAGAGCCGTCGTTCCATACTAAAATTAAAAATAGAAGAATATTTTAATCCCTGGTTATTTACATATCTTAAAAGTATTATCTAGTTAGTAACAAAATTAAATAGTCACCTTATCGCCGACGTTAACCTTTGCGCCATGTGCGAGGAGATCCCTGACAATTTCGGGATATCCTCTACCCGATGCCCACAATAAGGACGATATGTGGTAATTCCCATGAGCATTGACATCCGCGCCTTTCGACAACAAAAGCGAGACTGCGTTCGTCCTACCTTTGTAAGTTGCCCACATAAGGGCTGACCATCCACCCTTCAAATAAAACAAAAATGATCTTTAATATTAATAGTAGTTTATAAAGAACTTCGTTATATGCCGGATATATTCTAAATTTATTTTCAAATTTATTTTCAAACGTGATGAATGAAATTTGCTTCCGCTTTTTAGTCAACGTGAATATAATGAAAATTAATGAGACAACTCTTGGAAGATGTTCAAACTTCCAGCATTAAAATTCACGCTTTCTTGCCTATCGTTATTCAACTTTTTGGCTGCATGCCTGGAATTAAATCTTAAAGTTGACCCTAGCCATGAAAATTTGAAAATGTAGGGCAAGATGAATGGTCTCACCATATCCCGGTGTTCGAGGTTAGCTCCATGATCGAGTAGTTCGAGACATACATCGACGTATCCTTCCTTCGCCGCAAACAATAAGGCGGTCCAGTTGTCCTACGATTAGAAAAAAATATTGAAGATTAGTTATTAATCACATTTCTTGGAATTTTTAATAGATTCGATGGGTTTTTGTGGAATTTAACAAAATTTCATGTCATTTTAAGGGATTTCAAGAGATTATACTAGATTTCTTCAAACTTTAATTTAAATTCTTAAGAGATCAATACATAGTTTTAATTTGAAAACCCTGGATATTGAAAAATATCTTTCAAACGTTTCAACTTGACGCTAAAAGATCCAATTATCCTGCGCATAAAAAAATATTGAAAACGCGTCATTGACACAATAGATAATATGTAACACACTTACCGCGTCCTCGGCATTGACATCTGCTCCATGGTTAATAAGCTCCCGCACAAAGTGTAACTTTCCTTTGCTCGCTGCAAAGATGAGGGCCGTACTTCCATTCTGAAATTGAAATTTATTATGAGACCCTAGTTTTTTTATTAAATTCTAAAATTAATTTTTAACTTTAAAAAATTTAATTTAGGGAATCAAAGAATAAAACGAAGGCTTCATTTTATAAATTTAATTCATAATTTAAAAAAAAAGAACTTAATTAATTGGCTCGTTATAAAAATTCGTACCTCATCTCGATCGTCGACTAGAACCCTCTTGTTTTCGAGATAGTTCTGAAGACCCGTGAGATTATCGTCAGTAATATAACTGGTGAGGTTTCGGAAACAAAGAGATACCATCGAGTCAGTCCGGTGTAAGGTCTGCAATTGAAAAAAAATTCAAACATAAGTATTTAAGGTAATCAAGATTTTTTTAAACACAACGAGTTTCACAAAACATCGAAATCTTCAGCAATGCTGGTTAAATGCCGGCTAGATAAAAACGCTGAAAGCAACGAAGAAACACAAATGAAAATTATTGTTAAGGATAAATATTCAATCATCGACTCCTTTTCTAAAATTCTAGAGCTATTACCTAAAAATAGAATATCTATATTTTTCATTTATACTTTTATTTTAAATTTAGCAATTAATCAGATAGATCATTTATTCTGGGGTTCAACTCCACGAGTGAAATGAAATGAGGATCTTCCTCTGAAGAAAATAGGTTTCTTGTCCCCGTAAATAAATGTTTAATTACTACAAATAAAGCGTTATTGATATTTATCTTCTTGTGAAAGAAGCTAAAGTTCATCTCCTAAAAATTTTTTTTTCGATTAGTGCAAGAGACTAGATTCTAAATATCACCATCGAAGCAATTCTTGTCATTGTAAACGTCCAGAGTCTTAAGTTAGAGAGCGCATCTGAAATTCAGATGAAGCGAAATCAAATGGATTTTAAAAGGTTTTTTTCTGAATAAATCAGTTTGTTATGTAAGCAGTATTAGGGAGAGATTAAAATTAAATGGAAGCGTAGAAGAATTATTAGTTGCGTTGGTATCAGCTTTAAAGCTCTAATGTCTAGAAATGACAATTAGAAGAGTATAGCAAATTTGCATCGAAAGAATTAGCTTTGAAGCATTCTATAGGATTTAAAGAATGAGGTCTGATGAATCAGATCAAAAGAAAGGGAAATTCCACACAAAATCGACAGTTCAAAATTATGCCTTCAAAATGGAGACAAAAAGCTGTCGAGCAATGGAACTATCGAGCACTTCTCAACTAACCAAATGAGAATGCCTTCTAATTCCAAAGTTGAATTTGCGACCAGTGCCACCATCAGTTGCAGGACCAGTGAATGTGAAAGTTGGAACATGGAGGGACAGTCCAAGGTGATGATGCTGATGATGATGATGATGATGATGATGGGGGCGATCAAGACAATCATCCTGAGGTCTCAAAAATGGAATTCTGGACCACCTTCGACCACCATGAATCTTGCTTTGCTCCTCAGATATCGTATCATCTCCAGAATTTGTTGCAGAGCTTACAGACAAATTAGAGAGTGTGATACTTCTCCGAAGATCCCCATTTTTAATCTCTTCCTGGTTTAAAAGGTTACAAGGATCAGGAAAAATGCCAGCTAAACTTGGAGTTATGCTCGCTCCAATCGCAATATTCGTGATACTTGGTCTTCTCTTTGAAGAGATACTCGGTCTTCTGATTGATGAAATACTCTCTCTTTTATTTGGATTAAAATTAAAAATCGAAGAATTCACAGGAGCTGTTGCTGGAGCTAAATTTTCTATCGATTTCTTCAAGGAAATTTGTTCCAATTCGATGCTAGTCACTGGCAATGTTAGTCTTCGACCACTGCCTCGAAATTCGCTCTCCCTTGTTCTGCTAGCCTTATAGAATTTTTCTGTCGCATTCTTATCTATCAAACTTAAAGAACTTTTGAATGTGGATTTTTCCGATAAAGATATTTCCTTCAAGGTAGGAATTCCATAAGATAGTTCAGGTTCTTGGGTCATCAACGGGGTTTCGGCCTCTTTGGAGTTCTTCTTCTCTTCTTCATCTTCGTTTTCCTCTTCGATTCCGATTCGAAAGCAGCTTGAAGAAAGTTTGGCGACTTGGTGATCGGGTTGAGCTTTCCGCATCGCATTCTTTCTCCGGCCTTAATCAATCAGTTCCCTTTTATTGAAAATGAAGTGCAGGTTAAAATAATATTACTGAGATGTGAAAAATATTTCGCAATGAAAGAAAAGCAGAGAAGAAAGGTTTTTCAAGCCCAGAGCCTATCAAATAAGAAATTAGGAAAATAATATACAATTATTCTATTTTTAATGACAAGTTATTTTTCAATGTCTGCTTAAATCGGATGCCAAAACACTAAAAATTTGCCTTTTTTGAATGATTCAATCTAAAACTGATAATGAACGCTGACAGAAGAAATTATTTTCGAATTTAAGAGACAAGATAGGGAACACAAAGAGTTGAAAATCACGTACAAAGTCTTTAATCAACTTTGAATGAGTTGATCACAGAATTTGTTTTACGTCAGAAGTAAAGAACATTCATTAAAAAAGAATTTCAATAATTGATTCTAAAAATAGTTTCAGTTAAACATTAGGAATCCTATTTCAACTACAAATTTAAAATCCATCTATTTCAAATAAGAGAATACTTTCTATTATAATGGACTGTCTTTTAAAACGCAAAAGTCCCAAAAATCTGAGATTCAGAAAAACGACTCTATAAATTATATTAAGCGACTCTCGTTGATAAGATCAAGGACTTTGGCTTCCAAATTTTTCGCCATTAAGTCTCGCCTCGTCTTCAGTCTTAAAACAAGCAGCCAACCAATTCTGAGAGATTATAAAACTTGGAGTCAATTGTGCTCTTCTATTCAGTGCATCTCGTCTCGGTTTTTCTAAGCCGATTACGAGTTTTAAATGAACACGGAAATCAAAAAATGGGATAGGATTTAGCTGGCACTAAATTGAATTCAAAAATCAGAAGAAAATTACAATCCCGAATAATAATAATACAGACCCTGGCTACTGAAGTGAATTTGAGAATCTTTTCCAAGTTCCTCGTAGAGCTCATGATGTCCAATCATAAATTCAAAGACACAAAACCAGATTGAGGTACTTTTAACACACCGAAAAACTGATGAGAGGTGAAAACGAATTTTGATTAATCCAGAATTATATTGATATCGATGAGCGAGCCAGTCAAGATATCAATCTCCCAACAAGTCGACGAAACATTTAAGAACGAGGAGTCTCGCTACTCGAGATATATACCAACTTGGGAACCCTAAGAAAGCATACATGTGGACTCATACAATGTGTAAATGTATTCTCTGCACTCGTGAAGACAAACACGATGATTACATAAGTAAGCACAATTCCTTTGACAACAAAGGGAGATCTTGAGAATGCATCCCTGAAAAAGAAAACATTGTTTAATAAAGTTTAATCTATAATAATTTTGATAAAAATTAATTCAAAATGAAGCCTACTTCCACGAAATGTAAACCGAACGTAGCGACTTAATGAAGATATGAAAACTTTCGAAATATCCACAACGATATCTTGATAAAAATTCATTTTGACATCTTGAAATTATGAAGGATTATTTTACAGATTGGGTGTGATACCAAGTCTATAAAGAGATTTTCTCAAAGCTTTCAATCTCGTTACGATTTTTTAAATGAATTTTATCAGCAATAGAATTCAAAATTAGAACCTGTTAGAATTTTTTGATTAATCAGTTCAAGGTCCAAAAATAATTTTGGAAATGATTTAAAATAATATTCCGTTTTGTCTGAAAAAGGGAAAATTTTGAATAAAAAAATCAGAGATTGAGATCGATGGAGTTAATAGATTTGTTTGAAGGTAATTTTATCAGGTTCATGAAATGACGAGTTTTGAATCGATTTTTAATTTTATGACCTGGAATATAAATAGCTTAGGAAATGATATACGGCTTTCCTTTGATGGGGTAGAAACTCTATAAATATATAGATAGATTTTGAAGTAAATTCAATTTGATGACGTAGTAGAGTGCCTCATGTCGCAGCACTTGAACCAATTAGATTGCTCGCCTTCTCGGTAAATTAATGAGCCTTGCTTCTGCGATTAACGCATGAACAATAAGCGCATAGAAGTTTCGTCGAGGCTGTTTTGAACAAATAGAACTTGCCTGCTTGTAAAAGAAGCAATTGGAAGGCGTCGCCAACAGAGCAAACGATTTCACGCGAATGAATTTACGACCCCTTTTAACTTTAAAGTACCGCCGTGTTTAGTAGACTTCTGCAAGATACGTGTTGATAAAAATTTTGAAAATGGATTTTATAATTCATTTAAGTTCTAAAAATACAGCACGAATTTTAATTACAATAATATTAAAATAATATTTCAAATATTTGAAAATTTCTTAGGCTCAAAGCCTAGTATTCAATAATCCAATAATGATTCTAATTGAAATTTAAAAGAAATATTCTGATCTAGTTCAACATCATCGAACTTCAAAGCAAAATATAAAAACAACCAAATTTTTAAGAGGCAAACATGAAAGCTTTCGAATTATTAATTGATACAAAATTTTAAAACTTAAAACAAAAATGAAAAAAGATTTTAAAAAATTAAAATCTTTTAGTATTCGACTTCAAGAGAGATGTGAAATCCCTTCGATATAAAACCATATAAATCTGAAGCATCTCGCATATAAAATTTGAACCGTAATTCTTATCTGGTAAGTTCTTTTGGCTCGAGATGTTTGGCACTAGCTTTTCTTGCAAGCGCCATTGAATTTATTTCACACTTGATTTGCCCTCATTTTTACAGAACATTACACGTGTGAACATAATACAAACAGCTGAAGACAAATGTGAAGGTGAAAAATTAATTCTGAGCAACCTTGACAATTTGATATGCATATCTGCTTTTGTGTGTACAAATAAAAATTAGTGGGAAAATTAGAAACGAGTATAATTTAAACTCGAAATCAAATTATTCGCTACTGAGATAGATTGAGTGATTTTTATAATACTTCTCTTTTTTATTGTGATTCAAATCCTCTTCAATATTGACATTCTACTTAAGGGCATGTGATACTTTACCACAAGAGCAATTTATTTTCCGCAACTTTACGCTTGCAATATTAAATATTTTTGGCTAAAACTAGGCCATTTACCTTTGTCTGAACGAAACAGAGGTAAATGGCCTAGTTTTAGCAAAAAATATTTATTATTGTGAGCGTGAAGTTGCGGAAAATAAATTTGCTCTTATGGTAATTACCACATGCCCTTAAGGTTGATTTAAAAATGCAATTTCGTAATCTTATTATCATGAAGGGGGGGGGGGGGATAAATTTTATCAGTATAAAGTCGAATTTCTGATAAAGATCTATCGATTAGAAGTTAAGGTTGCCATTTAAATTTAGAAACGAAAGGTCATTAGTCTAGTTTTTACACATTCTTGAAAAACTCAGAATTGAAGTTTAGAAAATCTCGATTCGAAAGTTTGTCAATAAATGTTAACTTAATAGCGAGGTTCTGAAGGTCTATGAAAATTTGGCAAGAATTGAAAATTTAAAAGCAAAATAGTGTGAGAGCAAAGAACGCTAGAAGAGGGACAAATTTAGAAAATTGGGACGAAGAGAAGGGGTGAATTTCATTCATTGAATTTCATTCGGTCGAAACGTGTGATGCTCCAAGCAAATTTCGATTGAGTTAGATGACTAAAATTGTTTTCAAATATGAAATTCGTGCCAAAGTAAATTTTGCAACCTATGATGTCAACCAATTCTCTTTATTGTATTTAATTCGAAGTCAATACTCCAAATTTTGATCCAAATTTATAAAAGAAAAACAAATTAAATATTTTGCGGCTATAGATTCTAAAATAATAGAGGTCTATCGAACAATAAATTTTACTATATATTTATTTGTCATTTTTATACAAAGTCATACCAAATTTTGAAACTCTGCCAAAATGCACCAAAATATTTACTGAATAAATTATAAGATCCAAAATAAAGCTTAAATTTAAAAGCGTTTATATCTAAATTTAAAAATCGTAAAAGCTTCTACTTAAGGCACATTTCTAATGTGTTATTTATCTATGAATTTAATTAAATCTTTAATTAAATCTTCTATTCGCTACCCAAACTCGTTTACTGATCTAACAATAAATCTCCCTGTATATTCATGTATGATTCATGTATGTTAAATAACAAATTGTAATATAGACACGTTTAGACGAATTCGCTCTCACCTCGCAATATAAAAAACAAAGTAGCAGGAAGATTGTTGGCAGACTAAAATCTAAGATTTGTTGTGAAATGGTCATAAAATAGCTGGCGAGTCTAATTCGAAAACTGACTTTAAAATACCAGACTTAAAATAAACTTTTTGAGGAGTTAAGTCAGAATAAAACTGATTCATCTCAATTCTAAAGTATGTAAAAGATAAGTTTAAGGAAAGACGTACAGCGATTCTAAACGATAAAATTATCAGGAAGTGATTGACGTCAGAACTGAGATTTCTGTCAGAATTACAAATATTGATCTGTAAGCTTAGCAAATAATAATTTCACCTTTTCTACGACAAATTTTCCACTAAAATTTTCAATACGATTCAAATTTAAAACATCGAATTGTCTTAACATTTTTTCTAAAATTTCATGTTGATATTTTGGGAAGTTTAAGTACCTTTTTGCGTCGATTCCAAAGAGACTTTAGACCTTGAATCGAGAGAAATGATCCGTAGGATTTATTGCTCTTATTACTCGAAAAAGACGAACACAAACTCGATCGACTGTCACTCACAGAAAAGAGTAAAGAAGTTTTTTCGCTAATGTTTTCATTGTTTCTTCTGAAATATCCCGGCGTAAGCAGGTCGAAATTTAGACTCACTCTCATAATCCTGCTCTTTATAAAAACTTTCCTGAAGAATAATTTCCAGTCTTAATTACTCATCCAAAATCACTAATTCACTTTTTTAAAATTTTTTATTCTAATAAACGTAAACTCTTTACGACGTTTGTTCGACGAAAAGTAAATGCAAAGTTCGTTTCTTTCAGAAAGAAAACTGTGGTCTCTATAGTAAGAAGAACCGATATTTAAATTCAGATCACAAGTCACTTGAAACATTGTCGTTGTAAATTTCCTGATGAATCTTCACTTTACGTCCTTTTTCTTCGCTAAATTCTCCACTTCTCTCTTTAATTTTCCAGTGTATAGAATACGGAAATAATCAGCGATATAAAATTACTGGTAGAATCCGAGAGTCTTAAGAGACTCTCGTGGAAGAAAAGAAGTTGAAGAAGAGGATCTTGAACAGTGTGGAAAGAGGAGATTCCTATCGATTACTGATCGTCTTCAGAAAAAAAGTGAAGAAAGGGAATGAACTAGGTATATCACTGCTGGTAGGTTGCCCATCATCTCATGATAAGTGATAACGAGCTACACTGATGGCGTCCTGATCAGATATCTTATCTCCGACAATTTACGTGACTAAAAACTCAAATCCGTTACATAAAATGCACCAAAATTCAATATAAACGTTGTGAAAACAAGTGCTTCCTGAATGAAATGATACTCGCAGCTTCCTTCATGAAAAGCTAGTGCTTCTTGGATAGTTTATCAATTTCTCGTGCACTCGTCGATAGCCTCGGGTCACAAATATAACGAAAGTGCAGAAAGTTCCGGTTCAACAACTCTTCTGATCCACGATTGTTTTGATCATCTGCAAAAATACTGTAAACTAGTTTAGTGTCTGACTTTAAAATCTAAAGTCGTTCAAGCGTTTGTTTTGAAATTGTGGAAAAGTGACTCACTCTCAGGTTTGCTGAATAATTGTTTCTAAAATAAGTATCGTCTTTTGATAATTCTTTTTGTTTTAAAAGCCACATAGCTGAAATCTTGATAGAATAATTGAAAATTTAGATCAAGTTTAGCTGAAGATAAATTCCTGGCTTAGGAGAAATTAACGGATTGTTAGCTAAACAGAAATAGTAATGTGGAGTATGTATGTTGCTACAACAAGAGAGTGGACACGGTATTTTATATTCATATTGCATCTGGCAGGTTTCAATAAACAGAGCCAAGATATACGAATCTAGGTTGGCTCAGTATATTTTGGGTGAATGTCCACTGTCCAGGTTCATTTGTAATTTGGCTCATCAATTTGCGGGTTTCTAAATTTCGAAACCGAATCAAAAGTCTAAATAATCAAATAATCTCATAAATATCTCGAAAAGTTTAATACTAGAATGGCTAGACTTCTTAAGTTTCCAAAATTCTTTGAAAAATCCTGCTTCGGAAAATTAAAGGATTACCTCTTGGAGTCGATGTTCAAGACGTTGAACGATAAACTGGTGTCTCCCTCTAAACAAAGAGAGAGGTCTGTAATCATCGTTCCTCGAGAGAGTCCTGACATCTTTAGATTTTCGGTGTGACATGGATCATACGTCTCACTTTTCCTCCCCTATTATTAAAAGTTTTTTAATTACTCTCTCTTCCTTGTAGCCTTGAATTTTCCTTCTTCTGAAACCTCACGACACTAACCACTTGCAATAGATCGATTCTTGCATAAAGTCGCATAAAAACTGGTAAATTGTCGTTCTTCCTTTGATGGTAATAACAGGTGTCATACATAAACAATCCACACCCACACTTAAACAAACAGACTCGATAACGAGCCGGTCGAGCCGGGTACTACAATTGTACTTATCTCTCACACTCTATATTGTTTTATGAATATACTGGCACAAGAAAACTGGAAATATCGATTCGTCATACGACAAAAGCTTTAGTTTCTGTTAATCCAAAACTTTCAGACATGCACTGATCTTTCCGAGACTTTGGACTTCTAGACTCTCGCAAAACCCCAAAAATTTTGATCCCGAATGGAAAAACGATCAGAATAAGACACTTATCTTCAGGAGAGATAAAAAAGCTTGGTATAAATCGTTAAGATTTGAGAAATCACGTGAAGCTAGTCTCATTGAGTTAAGAGCGAATTAAAATTACATTTCGAAACTAGGAATTTTAAGTGGAGAAATAATCTCACCGATAAAAATAAAAAGTAATTGATGGAAGATTCGATCTTATCATTATAACGTCCATAAAGTCTTGAACTTTTACTATCACTTTTTGAAAGCACTCCGTTGGAAATATTTAAAAATCCAAGAAGAGAAAATGCGATCCAACTTCAAAATAACAGAAGAAGATGATTGAGAATCAATAAAAGGTTGACGCTCTGCGAAGAAACGAGAGTAACGAATTAAGAATCATTGACCGATTGTTTATATCATGTTGTAGATGAGGCTTCGGATGGGAACCGAAAGGAGTTCGTCGAGCTACTGGTGTTCATGCTGAGACTAATCGAAAGAACCGTTTGATTACCGCAAAAAAACGGAATCGAGTTGGCGCACTTTCACCAAAGCATTCTTCAGAAAAGTCGAAAGTAGAACAAAGCACGTTGCTTATATACGTCAACTAGATTAGATTTGATCAAAGAAGAGCGACTAACTGACACGACTGATCTGCGCGAATAAACATTGATTAGAACAATTCTAGTGTCCTGTTATCAGAGGCAGTTCTCTTATTTACATGTCAGTTGTAAAACAATAGGAGTGCCAACAAACACGTCACGTGTTTGGGTGGGCGGCAACCTCAAGAATATTCAGGGACAGGTGGATCTTCTGTTTGAATCTCTTGTTACGGGAATCTATTCAAAATTTACATACATATATATTAGTAGCGGAAAAATTATTTTCACACAATAGTTGTTCCGAATACGTAATTTAAAGGAATAATATAAATAAAATAACATAAAGGAAATTGAGTGAAAGTAAATAAAAAGTTTAAAAAAAAAGAGTGATCAATAATTAATTACTGAAAATTAGAAATCTTTAATCAATATTGATTTAAAATTCAACGGAATCAATTAAACGCAGCTTATACAATAATGGGCATTTAGTATTCTTTGAAAACGAAATCAAAAGGGAGTCAAGAACAAGAATATAATTTATATAAGATTTGTGGAGTTCTAAAATCTTTTTAAAGGTTTCGAGTTTAACTTCTTTGGGTTTTGAAATAACCTTTGTAATTAATTACCCACTCAATGAAGAAGAATGACACTATCGATAACATTTCCCTGACATTATAATTTTTTTTTCAATCGAGACCTTTCTGATCCCAACCTTATCCTCATTTCACAACAAACTGGGTACGATTTAAACCAATAAATAAAATAGAAGATGAACTTCTCCCTCGATAATCGTGTGTTTAGAAATAAAGGAAATTACTTTAAATAATACATTACCGAACTCGAATCCGAGTCGAAAGTCAGCCACGATCTGGGATCTGGGATCCATAAGTTCATTTTTTTTTCACTCCCGATTATAAGGAAAATTTTCTACTTATTTAAAGATAGAAATTTGTTGCCTAAAATCACAACTTTAAGAATATAGACTCGTTCAAATGAGGAAGATTGAATAATCGTTCCTTGATTAGTCTACCTTCTATCATCGATTTAACTGTTTACTAACCAACTTTTTCGTGGAACTGAAAATCAGATACTTCCAGATTAATAGATATAATATTTACACGCGTGAAGGGAAACCTACGTACTCAATCGTGCTCTCTTAGCAGAGAAAGAGGGACGACAAAGTCTTACTAATCGATTAATGCATCGATTGATGCAACCAAGAACTACCCACCAACTTACCAATTACACGAGAGGATACATCGGCGTGTTTGACTTCGGCATACGTACTAGTAGCATACAGTAATTGTCACGCAATTGTACACCTAAAACAAACAGAATAAATTCCATGGTTTTCAATTTCAGGTGTAAGCAGGTGCTGACTTGAATTAATTATGTAGCCTTAAGGCTATTGAATCCAAGTTCTAATCTCAAAATTTAATTTTAATCGTTTAATCGTTTTTGCATTAAATAAAAAGATCAAATTTTTAGGTCAAATTTCAAACTTTTAGTTTCATGCAAAAAGTATTAAAAGTAAAAGTTCTTTCGCTTGTAGCTTTGTCGAATGAAATGAGGAAATTGAATTTTAACGCTAGAACTAGAATTTAACACCCTTAATAAAAGTTTCTTTAAGTCATGCTTTCTGTTCTCAAGAATTAATCACAAAGAATTGATAAATATTTAATGAAGTCAATAACAAAGAAGAAGGATATTTAAAAATTTTTTAAATGTCGGACAAATTTTTAATTTGAAAGATAATTTTTATTTCAAAATAAAAACCATAAAAATTCGTAGATTGGAAGGACTTCTATTTTAAATTTTTCATCTTCATACTTAAATAAAGTTTTAAACGATACTCTTCCGCTTAAAAAAACTTACATGCCTGTGTAAGTGGAATATGAAAGAAATTTTATTACCCCGATATTAACTTCCAACATGCAAAATGTTTGATTTATGACACGAATATTTTATAAATTTACGTCTTTTGAAGACTGAACTTAATTCAATGCTTATTTCAATTTGACGTCTTGTCTGAAACAAGAAATAAAGAAAACTAATTTCAAGATTTTAGTAGTGTAAACTCTAGAGTTCTGGATTCAATGGAATTTTATCATTCTCGAGTCTGATAATATAGATAAAATATGTACACGAAGATGAAAATAGATATAAAGTAATAAAGGCATTTATTTTAGAGGAGACGTGAATTCAATTAGTTGTTCGGAAGATCTAAATAGACTTACAAGTTCGCTTACCTCTCCACTGAGAAGATATATAATCTACAAGCATTTTGCAAAAAAAAAAAAAAAAAAAAAGACATGAAAAATTTAGTCCGACTTATCTCATTCAGTTCAAGGTCATGCTCCAATTTGTCTCGCCGTGGGAATGCATCCCTAGTCTGTCGGCGAGAACATTCAATTGATCTTACACCTTAAACCTATATCGATCTAAAAACCGAATCTATCTGGAATTATTTTCCACAGTGTAGAACTCTTCCAGAAAAAAGTTGTTCTTTCTCTTTTTTGAAGTTGTATGAATTTTTAAGTCATTTTTTCATTGTCAGATGTAATATTTAATAATAGTGTATTATTGCTTTCATAGTAAGCAAAAACATTCAGAAAAACAATAGATCCTTGTAGAACACCAATTATTAATTTCTTACGTAATAGAAAATGAGTGTAATACACTACATCGCGGAAAACGATTTCTAACGACCTTTTATCTTATCATTTAATGTCTGTTAAGGTGGTAAACAAACGAAAAATTAAAAAGAATTTAAAAAATTCCCAATTTGGAAACATTTGATTTGAAAAGGATAAAATGTAAATAGCCTTGTCAAAGCAGCCAACATTAAAACAGTTTTTAAATCTCAACTATCCCTAAAAAATATATAATTTATAAAATTAAACCAAACGTAATCTAAAAATAGGAATTACTCCAAAATAAAATTCGCAAACGAATTTTATTCAGAGTATTTTCAAAATGTTTGAAGCACCCTAGGCCTAAAGTGATCTATACTTAAATCCTTTGAGTAAAAACGTGCTTGGAACAAAGAGAGTAATATCGTTTCTACAAAAATGCGTCTTCGGGTATGGTCTACAAAATCAGAAAATTATTCTCACCACGTCAGCAATTTTACCATAGTTTGCATAAATCCGATTACGATCTCTTCATGAAAAAAACTTCCTAGTTGATAACAACCAATCGCGATTAGGCTGTAAAACCACTATCCCTCGAACCAACATACAAAAAGATAACCTCGAAAAACATAATATAACTACGAATTCAAATAAATATCTTTTAATCTTCTAATATTAAATAAAAAGCATTGTATGACGTCCACGATAAAAGTTAAATCTGTGAGTTGTCATTAATAGTAACTATAAGTCGAGTGTTTGAAGTTCAATTAATTTGTAACCTCACCTGACGACGATAGCGATAAGTCTCTCGATTGTTCTCTCAGGATTCACGGACTTTTGTCACGAGCCGAAAAATTCTCGCGAATTTGAAACTTTCATACCTTCTTTCACTTAAACTATACTTAAATTATATTGTATCGTTAACGATAATTAGGTAAAATTCATTTAAAATTGCGAGAAAAACTGTACATCCACTCTATCGAGTATTAAGATTGATCGTGGTTTTTCGGAATAAATCGTGCAGTTGTAAAATATAGGACCAGTTTTCAGCGCCTCTGTGGCCGTTGTGCGCACTACATACTTTTTTTAAATTTCATGAAACTTTTAAAATTCTGTCATTGGCTGTAATCTGGCGCGCGATTCAAAATCAAATTAAATTAATTCGATTTTGAATCGCGCGCCAAATTTGGACCAATGACAGCATTTCTCCAGCGGGAAGCCAACGTGCGCTGCGCGCGCAGGCAGCCAACTTTGGGAGCACTGGTGAAACATTGCAATGTTTCAAAGAGTGCGGCGGAAAAATTCAAACCGTGCACACAGTGCCTTCATGCGGCATTTTTAAGTATTTAGAGTAACAATTCAAGATTTTTCTTAAACACATTCACAAATATCTTAGTTTTACTAAATTACTAAAGAAATATTAAATAATATTCAAAAACAAGTTTAAACTTGAGGTAAAGTGGCATACGGCTACCTAACCTGATCTGATTTCCACGCATGCGCATATAGAAGTTCCTTCCTTTCCCTCAAGTTTCATGAAACGATGAAACTGACTGTGAAACATTTGAAAGTTTCAAGGGTTTCAAGTGAAAGTTTCAATGTTTCAATCGTTTCAATGAAACGTTTCATTGCTCACAACCCTACTGAAATAAATTGGTCGCTCGACGACCGAAATATAAAAGGTGTAAATGCGTCTTAAGGCTGATCAGTGGCCCCAACGCGGGCTCCATACTCTGCTGCGCATGCGTCGCGCTCGGCATCTGATTGGTTGTTATTCGCGCGCAGTTTAAAATTGTTTAGCATTTTAAACTGC
>JAUESH010000039.1:2036274-2049699 GCA_032275165.1 Synergus magnus
AACTTCCTTCGGATTAGATCGGAATGAAACTGTTTGGTTCGGATACAAATTCCGGAATGATTCGGAAAATTTCGAATGGGTTCAGAATGAATTTCAATCCGAAACTTTCGGTAGGGATTTGAATTGTATTTTATAACTTGATTCGAATAAATTGTTTTTCTTTTATTTAATTTTAGAAAAAGATCAACAACGACACTTCGTAAACTTGATATCAACATATTTTTATTGTTCCAATTTGGATATTGAGTCTCCTAAATTTGAGTGTGTTTTATCTGAACCTACTTATAAAATATACAACAGATTTAAAAGATAGACTGAATGGATTTAGAGAAAAACATTTCATAATTGAAAAGTATAAGTAATGTATGATAAAATAACTGGTGGCTAAAGGATGGTATTTTCCCACTTAAAAATTAGATGTAAGGACATTTATTTTTCTTTGTCAGCATCCTTATGCAAATAAATGGGAGTGAATCATTGGCATGCGTCTGCATAGTTGCCATCACTTTGTTATAATATTGTGATGGGCACTTGCAAGATCGTGAGATGCTGTAGCGTAAAACTATTACTATACATATAGTACACACATAAAAATTGCGCAAGTGAGCTTGAATTAATGCTGGATAAATTATACGATTGAATTCACGCAACTTGAGCAAAATGTCATCCTTCTTCAAAAATCTTCAAGTTTCGAATCGGTTTGGGTTTTCGAACTTCTGCTTGAGTACATTTTTTTTAATTTACTCAAATTTACTTCCCAAAAGTGATAATAGCGCAATTTTTGTCTAGGTAGAAAAAGTAAAATTCTAGTTTCTAGCTGACAATAACAAATAAAAGAATCCTTATATGTTAGTGAAGCCACAAGATAACATTATAATATAATCTCTTTCCAACTTGAAAAGACTTTAAAGCACTTATGTGCAATCTTATTAACATCGATGAATGATCTATAGTCTTTATCACCTGAAAGGTTTTTTAATTTTTCAGTTTATCAAATGCTCTACAAAAAGGTTTCGAAAATTATCCAAGTGATTTTCGATTCACCCAATTTGATGATGAATACTCTTAATAAATCTTTCGTTTTCTTCTTCTGCTTTTTGCTTATTTATTCTTTTTCTAGACATAGGCCTTCTTCCCGCTTTTCCTAGCTGTTTTCTTAACTTCGCCCTAAGGTTTCCGGTTATGACATTCGAATACGGAAGGTAATCAGTGGCTGGACTATTGCCAGAGTAATTAGAAACAGAAGATGAAGGGTCTGCCTCTAACGTCTTTGTTTCTTCATATATGAACACACGTGATTTCTGAGCTAGACAGAAAAAGACACTAATAATGCCTCAGTACTCTCAGTAGTCGACCTGCACTCAGCAAGAAGTCACTTAATAAAATTACATAAATTCGCGGATTAAATAAATCGTGCTCATGGATTATTACGCAACTCGCATTGTTCCCCATTACTATAAATTTAGAAGGGTTGTTGTACGCGTGGAATATTGGCCGCCATTATATCGTAAGAGATTTAATGTTTCAGAGACTCATTATGCAATAAACTTCTTCCGGACGGAGTGTTTTAGAGCCGTTTTATAGATATTAGAGTAGTTTATGTTTATGTTCTAGAGGTTCACGAAGGTGAAAATATTTTTGACTTGAGAACGGTCCAAATCGAAAGTTTTCAAGTTTAAGGACTGAGATATGTGATTTTCGTAAATATTTTGAAGTTGGATCCTTCCTAATTGAGAGCCTATAGAGTAGAAACATTGATGTTATTTTTCAAATTTTTAATAGAATAAAATGGATAATTAATTTGACTTAATCCATTTTTTGTTTCTTTCTTAACTCAACATTAATCATTAGAAGTTTCAGCTTGGGAAACTTGTTTATAGATGAAAGTCAACTAATCTGTAGAGAAAATGTTACATAAAAGATGAGGGTTAACATTTATGTGGCACGTAAGATATTACTTAACTTTTTTTTTTTTGGACAAACTTTGAGCACTGTGGTTTTCTCTTTTGCGGAAGCTATTTGCGCGAGAAGATTACTGTACTCAGAATTATGCGCACGTGTGTATACATAAGCGAGCACGCGTGACGAGAAGTGTCGACGCACTAATATCTCCCATAATAATTTTACAAAATCTAGTAATTTATTCGAAGAAATATTGTAATGTTACATTGGATTAAAATTTCAATGTTTTCCTCCCTTAAAATTGAAAAGGAAATTTAAAACCTAAAAAACGTGGCTCGAATATAAGGGAGATAAAGGTCTTTTCCCGCTAGGAGAAAGTGAAGCCTCATCTTGAAGAGAAAGGACGACTTCTTAGGCAGCATAAAACCGTTGTTCTCTCTGTACAAGAATTGTTTTTGACAAACTCGACGCAGTTGCAGATTGAAGACTTTAACAGAGATTTTAAACCGGATTTTGTCGCACTCGAGCCAACGACTGGTCCGAATTTAACTCGAGCAGTCTCGACATATTATCTGATGTCTGCATTTTTTCCTCTTTTTATTACAAATTGCAAGAAATATACGTCTTTTGTTGACAAACCTACTTTTCAACGAAGACGTTAATGTCACGTTTACTGTAATTCTTAGAAGTCGTAAATCCTTGAGAAAATCTAATTTTGCGAAACAAAATTACAAGAGGGCTATAAAATGTCAAGGTTGACAGTTTTCGCGAGAGGAAATGCAAATATGCATATAGTGTTTTATTTTTTATTCATGAAGTTCCGTTTTGAAAGAACAAATCTCTCGGCAGCTATTATAGTCTTTGATTCAATATCAGAAATTAATTTTCATAAATTATTTTTCAATTCAACCATGCATTTTAATTACTCATTAAATCATATCTCCTAGCTTGAGTGAAAGGTCAATGCACACAGCTTCTAAAGTCGTGAGACCAGTTTAATTTTTTTTATCCATTGAGGTATAAAAATTATAACGAGCACTTTAAAAACAAATCTTAATAGGTCGTTTTTCTGGTCTTTCCTTAAGATTTTTATTTTTTATGTCCTAATATAAACGTGTAAAATCTGTGTGAAGGTCTTAAGTCAAAGGATAATGAGCCAGTGAATTACGCGACGGGAAGTTGAATTATTGGTGAGGGGGGAAGAGAAGAAGATTAAGAGAAGATGCAGCAATTACTTTGTCTCTCAGTTCAAATCGTTCAAGAAGTTTCGTTGCTACTTTTTTTGCGAGAATTAATGTCGATCGCGTCATTAAGATTACGGGACTTCCCATTTTCCCACGGTTTCATTTACGGATTCGGAAAAATTTTCCTTGTGCAGTTAGAAAAATATTTAGATATAAATTGGGGATAAAAATGGAGATTCTTTTCTTCAGTTTAGATGAAAAATTTGTTCTTCTAAATATCACTTTCTTAAGTAGAGTAAAATTTCAAAATTGTGTCAAGACATATGAATATCCCATGGGATCGTATTTCAAAAGAGTATATTTATCACGACTTTCCACTGTTGATGCGTAAGTCTCACGAATGAGAGAGTCAATTACATGCTGGATTACGCAATAAACACTTGAATGACTCGTGGCGGAATTGCGTCGTGAAGGTACTTAATTCTCATATTGTCAGAGTCCTTTAGACAATAATCGACGATAATTTAATGACACATATACCACTTGACTTTTCTATCTTGGCCTAAAAATCTAAAATTGATTAATTAAATCATATAATAATAAGAAGGAAACTTTACTCTTCTTTGTAACTACATATATAAATGATTGGATTCCATTGTATTTTTTTCACGTCTTTCAAATACAATATATTTCCCGTGTGTAAAAATGTATTCATTATTTTGAAATCAGATAGTTCGCAGTTCGTGTATTCCACATTTCAGAGCATTTCCCATCTACGAGTCTTTCGACATCTTAATTCCCATAATTTTTCTGCAATTACTGCATGCTGTCTAATCTTTCCAGATTGTAAAGCACAACCAAAAAGAGAACATGCGGAAAAAGCCGAATCAGGAGGTTTAGAAATTGTTTCTTTTGAACATCTATCTCTGAAAGAGAGTTATTTCTAGAAATAGTCTCTTCTTTTTGATAATTTCAAAATCGAAATACATATTGATTTTCTGTTATTGTTCTACCATTTGTGAAATTATTTGCATGAATTTATGAAAATGTGCTAGAAGGGATTAAGTGTTTGCACTTTCACAATACAAGGACACAAGTTATATCTTTATGCTATGTACTTTCATCTTCATGTCACCCAAGTGCAAACACAGTTATCTAGCTTATGATCTTCTGCTGCTTTATGATGTTCATAACAATTGTGTACAAGCAGATATAGACATTTTTTCAAGAATTTTAGTTCCCAGAAGAAAATTGCTTGAAATTCGAATTTTAAATGGTCTTTTTTTAATATGAGTAGATATTGAAAATATTAAGAAGAGATTAGACCCCAATTTTCATGTTTGCAAGTTTATGGTTTTGCAATCTGACTACAAATTCAGTTTCAGTCTTTGATTCCCATCAAAGTTCCTTTTAGCTATATATAGACATATACTTGGACATTTACATAGTTTCTTTACTCTGTTATTATGCTTCCAGCAATGTGTCAAGAAAAATATACCCTCTCAAAACTGCTTTCAAGATGATTGAGTAGTCAATTCAGATTTTAAATTACAGAAAATTGCAGTTGCATAATTTTCTACATTTTCTCACTCATTCAAACTGTTCTTTTTTGGGATTAGGAAATTCTTTTCTTTCCTTATTTTGAACTTCGAGTACCATTAGAAACAAAAGCCAATGTTAGAATTTGATAAATTTCTTTTATCATATTGATTTTATTTGATAGCCACTTCCTACTCTAAGCAATTTTTCTTCATTTCCGAGCCATATTTAGAACTTCAAACCCCATTTTTAGTCTCCTATAATACATTTATTGAATCACTTATGACGTAAAAGACTCCCTTCATCGACAGTCATTTGAAAAGCAGATTCGAGGTGGGCGTAGTCGTTGTTGGCAAATGATCGCTAGAAGAAAAACAAAATTATTCGAATCTTGAGGTCGATGACAGATCAGGAATTTGTGCCTTGTCTTTGATTCTCTTCTAAATAATTCTTTAAAATAGATTTAATTAATTTGTTCTTCTTATTTTCGATAATTAAATATGATGAATATGATGTGGCTTGACGAAGAAAGTATGTTTCTTTATAAAAAGAGGGAAAAACATCCTGATATAGTTTCTCATCGAAGGACAAAACATTCCGATTTGCCAGATATTAGAAAATTAATTCGAATTAAGACTTTTGAAATGTTTGGAAATGTCAATTTTACTCAAATAATGTAAGTTTGAATTTTAAATTTAGCCTCAATTGAACTAAGTTTTTTTCAAAAATAAAAGGTTATATTTTTTAAATTCTTATTAGCGAAGGAGCTTGTCTTTCTTTGGTACAGTTAAACGAAAAAGAGGAAATAGTATCGCATGTCAGTCTTTATAATTATCCAAATGTTCCTTCAATTCCACGAAACGATTGGATGTGTTGGATAATTAGGCATTATGGGTGAACATTTTTATTATAAAGTTATCTGTTTAAAGAATAAATCAAATTTGCATAATTTAATTGAGTAAATGTGTTTGTCTAACATATAATATTTAATTTTTCATCGTGAAAAGATTAGACAGTGTTTCATCAGGGAATGTCTTATTTATTCACTTTCTTGTCTGGGACACTCGATACACAGGCGAATTTTTCGATAAATTGTTGAATGCTATTTTCTCCATGACTACTTTTTGCCTTCATGTGATTTTAGTACATCCACCTCTGGTGGTTCCAGGTGATACACGGAGAGAAAAGATATGGTTGGGCCAGCCATATAAATGGAAAAATATGGGGCAACCATATCTATGGTTGCTGCAACCATATTTATGGTTTCTGCAGTCAAAATTTGATCAGCGCGCCAAAAACATGGGTAAGCTAAGCATTTGAGTGGTTGCACTGACCAAACTTTGGCAGCAGCCAAAGATGACCTCGAGCCAACTATAGATATGGTTGCCCCATATTTTTCCATTTTCATAGATGGCCCAACCATATCTTTCTCTCCGTGTAGAAATAACTTAGATGATAATTTATCCTATTATAAAAAGATGATGAAGAAAAAGGTCGAAAGTCGTGACGCCTTCTTCCATAATCCTGATTCGTCGCGTAGATATCGCGCTCATTTAAATTTGGTTTCGTTAATCATTATTTTATCACAGGTCTAAACTCGAAATATATCGGAAATCGTGGTTTTAAGAAAGCAGTTTTATAGTAAGATTTAAAATAAACAATTAACTAATTTATTATGACTAATTAATCAATTAATTTGATAATTAATTAATCGGTTATTTCAACTAATATAGAACAACTATAAATGCGGTATTTTTTTTTTTAGAAAGCAAAACCACAATTAAACATCAATAGTTTAAATAAATAGTTTAGTTTAAACATCAATAGTAGTTAATTTTGAAAACAATCTATTATTTTTTAAAATCCAAAACCGATGTAGTAATTATTTAGTTTATAAAATATAAGGAAAAGATTTTATAAATGTTAGGAAAGAAGAAATAAAATATCATAAATTATCATATTTAAAAAGAAAGTAAATGCACGCTTTCGATCTTGTAAATTAAAAAAAAAACCTGAAGGATTTTATATTTTAATGAAAAAATCCTTGATATAATTGCAGATTGCGATAAGTATAAAAAATTGGCACAATCAAGTATAATGGAGTGATCAACAGAGATCCAGGATGTAAAAAAAGTGTCTTTAAAATCCGTAAACATAACAGAACTTCAGTCTTTAAAGATGCAATATTAGAAATCCAATCACAATGATTTATGTAGGTATCGCGTAAAGATTCTGCTAAGCATTAAGCCTTCCAGCAATTAATTCTCAGATTTATAGTCACTATATTTTTTATAATTCGTCCGCTTTTCCAGTTTTTCTCGCCGACAATGAGTCGCGGCGTGGGTTGATAAAATGTGTTCAATTACCTCCACATTTTATTATGGTTATGAATATGGTATGTACGATCAGGGGGGTCGGTATAATTTTCTAGTTAAAAATCACGTACTCATTAGCACCGATTTGTCGCCGATAGAGATAGCATTTTGTAAACTTCGATGTCTATTGTGCCTGTCATGATAAACTGTGAATCGATTTGACATTTGTGAAAACATCGATAACATGATTCTTGAAGCGAGTGGTCTGTAGTTACTTTCATAAATGCCTGCAACGAGCCTAAACAAAAGCTGGGAGCTCAGCACGAGTCGACATTTAACGAGATATTAATCACTGCATCACAGACAGGTTTTAAACTGGATGCAAACATCTTTTGAAGAATATTCTCAACGCGGAAGGGAACGGACGTATATTAACGGCTTTGGCAGCTACTATGCTTCTCCGCAATCTAGCGATCATCCTTACAAGGAAAAAATATATAAATAAGCTACAAATTTTAATAAAAACACGTTGAATTAATTTAATCTTGAAACGATTCGACTTTGAACATTTTCAACTTGATTTTTGTTCATTTTAAAGGATTTTAGATGAATTTCAGAGATTTTAAAGATTTAAAAGGATTTATCAAGATTTTAACCAACTTGAAAGAAATCAAGGTATTTTAGATGATTGTAAGGAATTTAAAGGGATTTTAATAGTGATTTAAAAATATTAAAAAGAATTTTTAGAGGTTGTTTTCAAGAGATTTTAAATGTTTTTAAAGAATTTTAAGCGATTTTTAAAAAATTCAGAAGATTTTAACGACTTTTAAGAAATTTCAAAGGATTTCAGAGATTTTGAAACCTTTTAATTGGTTGTAAGGAATTTCAAGGAATTTGAAAAGATTTCAAGTAATTTTGAGGAATTAATATGGATTTCACGGGATTTAAATTGTTTTAAATTAAGGATTTTAATAGAATTCAAAAGATTTGAATTTCAATTCAGTTCAAATATTGCAAGTGTCAATTATAATTATTTTGACTGAATATCCGGAAAAGTTTTTTCAATCTGACCCGGAATTATCGTATAATTCCAATGTTAATAATTTTTCATGAGATTTAGCTGTATCAATTGAAAAAAGATGAAAATATGGAAAATTTCCAAAATAGCTAAAAAAGGTGAACAAATTCAAAATATGTGAAAAAGGGTGAATAGGTGATGATCTGTGATTTAAACTTTCTCTAAGCCTAATCTCTAAAATCCTTAAACCTGTATATTATTTGTTTTATCCGAACTATTAATAAATGAAATGATTCAGCGCAAAAATAGCGAGGTTGCCATGGATGATACACTCGCCAAGAAAGAATTTTTGTAGTGCTTTCTCCGTCTACTCGCTCGGATGAAAATATCTTGATTTGATAGCTGGAGGTCTATTTTCTAAATAACCGTTGGTTTTAATTTATTCTGCGCACTCCTCTACATAATTTTAACAGTTTTTTTTTTTAATTATATGAGCAAAAAGTATCTATTTCTTCTTCTGATTAAAAATAAAAATAATAACTCATAAAACGTAAACTAATATTTCTGTGAAAAAGATCCCTAATATCATATTTCATTTATCAAAGTCGACCATTAAACGCACTAAAACGTATTAAGAAAGCTTTTAACGTGTACACGGATCTTTCATTGGTTTACAATTCACTTTATGAAATAGGTTTTATGATCTTTTCCCTCTCCTCTAAGTGAACAAAGATAAAATTAAGAATTGATTCTAATCAATTTAATCCTACTGGTTTACTTTTCGGAAATTAAAGAAGAGAAATTTGTACAAAATATAATCAAAAACAAGTATGAGCGCGCCTATGGCCCGCGATTCGGTCGTTAAGGTTCTATCGACCTTAAGGAACACATTCTCATCAGGACACTCGCGCTTCGAGCTCGATATTTGATTTAAAAATTATTTAAGTCTCGCGCTCCTCCGCTCAGCTCTGTTCACCGTATAATAGATTCAAATAAATCATTAAAAAGACGATTAAAATAATTATTTTAATGATTTACTATTGGTCTTATAAAAAATATTTAACAGCAATTTTATGCGACCTTTTAAAGAACCAATTTTAGTTTTTTTGTAATATTTTCTCATATCTCACGTTTTTTGGCGGGGAAATTTAATTTTTAAAAATTTGTTAACAATACTTTTCACGAATTTGTAGATCTTTTTAAAACCAATACTTATTTTTATTATCATTTTCTGTATCTCGCGTTATTTGGCTCAAAATTTGAATTTTTGATTTTTCAAGAAAATTCAAAAAGTTGTTATTCCAATCTTATAGGGCGTTCAATAATTTTTTTTTATCGAAAAAAGTCATAAGGATAAATTGTTCGACTTTCTGAGAACTACGAATATCCGTGTATAAAATTTGCAAATTAAAAAAAAAAGTGGTCCCGGAAATTTTCAAAATGCTCTAACTTTTTGAATTTTTATCCAAAATGGCTGACTATCGAACTTGACCGTTATTTTAGGACACTAAAAGAGTATACCAAAGGCCAATTCAATCGATCAATTCTTTCGAAAGTTATCGTGCTCACAAACTAAAAATCTACAGACAGACATATTCGTAAAAACATGTTTTTCGGGTTCAGGGAGTCACAAAACGTGGACATTTGACAAAAAAGGGGGGTCAAATTTTACACAAATACCTTCTCTGATGAGAATGTAATAAGATAGTGACTGACCAAAGCCTTCCATATCTACTGATAAAGTTCATTTGCATTATAATTTGCTCGTTTACGTCAGTTGAAGCTAATTGGCTGACGAAAACCTTCCCTATCTACTTTCCAATATTACTTGAAAAACTCGATCATTTTTTTTTATTTATTCAAAGCAAAAACAAAAAGTTACATTATAATCTAAAGAAATTACTATATCGTTTAATAATTCATCCAATATAAAATTATTTGTCCAAAAGAAAATATTTCCATTGCAACCTAATTTGAGAAAATTCAAAAAACTTTTGATATTTTGATCACGTAACGTAACCAAATTCAATTGCGAATTTCAGAGAGGAATTTCTTTGCAACACATACAATCTTCGAATCGTATATAGCTTTTCACTGATTACACAGGATGTTCTTGAACTTCAGTTTTATAGTCTTTTATAATAGACACGTTATGAGATCTAATGCCAGATGTCAAGACTTTATCAACGCTGATAAAATTCATTTAAATTAAACGATTATCTTGAATTATCAATTCAAGGTCGCAATTTCTTTTTCCAAGTACCCATATGAAAAAAAAAAAATAGTCGAACACAAATATGTACTGATTAGTTTACAATTGACTTTTAATCCAGGTTTTGCTGGTTTTGATAAATTCTATAAATAAACCCAATAAACCCGAAGGGTAAGCAGCCTGAAATTATCACTTTGAGTCTGAATCAAAGGCTTCTGCTCTACGTAGATTATCCTATCAAAGTTCCTCTGAGGTTACAATATTCAACTTGGAGGAAATTATCCTTGAATCCCTAGCTAATCCTATAGCACGTTGGGGGTGGAAAGGAGGGAAATTTGTTTCTGAATTACCCGCTAGTTTACCAATCAAATGATTAACAAATATTTGCGGTACTTATTAAAGCAAAGGTCAAATAGCTATTTTAAAAATGAGAACCTAAACGATAATTTAAAATCTTCTTTAAAAAGGATCTTAATTTCTGTTTTAGTTTTAATTATTGCCCGTTCCCTAGCTGTGTTTAAACAAACTTGTTTTGGTTTTAATAGAAATTTGTAACATTTTTCATAAATTGTGCAAGATAGCGTTGCAGAATAATTGAAGGCTAATGTTGACTTTATCTTAATTCCAGCAACTGAGGGAAGTGATACCACATGTGAAAATGGAGAGGAAACTCAGTAAAATTGAAACACTGACGTTGGCTAAGAATTACATAATGGCGCTGACGAACGTCATATGCGAGATGCGCGGAGAGGAACAACCATACACGTAAGTGTACTCTTATCAATTTTTAATTTTAAGTTCTTGAAACATTCGAAAAACCGTTGTTTTGGGAAAATACAAGTATGCATTTTCAACTTTTTCGTGATCGGAACGAGAGCTATATTCAAATTAAAACGACATACACCTGTTATGCCTTCAAAATAATAAAAATTAGAGTATTATATACGGAAAAACGTTTTCAAAAAGAAGATTAATGCCTTTCCTCATATTCAAAGGTCACTTATAGGTGAAAACAAACGCATGATTAATTATCTTGCATTGCAAGTGATAAACAGTTTTCAACATCCAGGTGGAAACATATCGGACCGTTTATTTATGATAAGAAAATTGACAAGGAAAACTTTTCATAAACATTACCAAGATTGTCCATAAAAACTGAAGGCACAATTGTAGAACTTCCAAATAAATTCAAAAGGCAGAATTTCAATTCCTGATTTCAATTTTTGATTTCAATTTGCCATTCAGTATAGAGCAATAATAATTGTTTTCTTTCTACATCTGGAAAGACCGGTTTTTTTTTTCCACTTCTTGTCTTTAAGATATCGTGACCTGCAATACTTGTCTGCCTGATGTTGCTATCGCAAATAGGTCAACGTTTTCCAAAATCTCCCAACATCCTATCTTAAAAAAGTTCCAATCTTGAAACAATTCCAATTAATATTTTTCTCGTACAAAAAAAAAAATCTCATTTAAATCATTTTTGGCTGACCAATAACTCGGCTAATCAAAAAATCTCAACTACGCTTATACAACTATGTTGAGCTTTGCAATTCTAAACTTTTAGTACATGATAAACGGACTTATCGATTTATCGAGGAATAACAACGATAGACCTTGTGCTCGAAAACAAATTTTGCTGTAATCGACACGATTATAAATACGCTCCAAAAGACAAGATCGGTAAACAATCTTGCAAATATTCAGAGAAATTGCCGAAAAAATAATTTTTACTTAAATTCCCCTGAAAATTCTACACTCTTAATCTCAATCAGTCAAAATTCATTGGAAATTAATCAAATTTTACTGGCTATGAGTCAATAACTTTTGGCTACTTCATTAGTGAAATTATGAAATAAGAAATAAAAAGAAATCAGTGAAATATAACTGGAATTACAGTGGATTTTTATTAATTCTAGTGAATTTTGACTGAATACCACAGATTCAAATTGAGAGTGTATGATTGATTGAAAATTTCCCGGAGCGTGTTTGTTTGCAAATGACGTATCTATTAGCTTTTAATTAGCGTTGATAATAGGTTCGAGGAATTTCCTAGGCATCTGTCTTGAAGAAATGATATCAGCGATTCTTGACCTTTTCCAATGTCTCGATAGGAAAACGTTATGCAAAAACGATCTTGTCCTCTTAGCAAGATGCTGACACTTATTTACATTATAAGTTTGTACTAATATACGTATGTGTCAACACGAAGATATAATACAAGTCCAACGATAAAGTGCATTAATAATTATGACAGTACCACCATTAATTGCACCAATGTCAATAAATAATTGGTTGATTCAATATCAATTATCATCATTATAACAGATATATCCTTTTCCACCCAGCAACTTCTAAAGCGAGATCCACCTCCGAGTCAACATTATCGATTATTTATCAATGCATTTTATTGTGAATTGATAACAGAAATAATAACCATTCGTTGCAAATATATACTTTATACCTGAACTCTGAAGTTCCAGGCTCGACGATAACGTGAACACGCTCGCGATTTCTTATATTCATATTCTTCATATATTCATCATCTTCTCAACTTGAAACGATGATGAGGTGAAAGAGACGTATATCGATTCTTGACCTTTCCCAACGTCTCGGAAGGATAATGTTATGCAAAAGTCATATCCTCATGCCGGCGCGTCTTGATGTTTATGTATTACATGCCACTCGTACATGTACGCGAGGATAAAGATAAAAAACCAAGTGCGACGATAAGTTGCCATCTTAGAGAGATAAAGTGTCGCCCTAGTAACATCCGTTACGGTTACACGGTTCTAAATCAACCAGAGACTCAACAGCGATTCACTATCTGGCATTAGAATAATAAGATCTAAGCTTAACGTCATTTGAAATTAACTTCATGTACATTAAAGATCATGCTCAAAATCAGTTGTAGAGAAATCTTGCTATAATTAGAATATTGCATGATAACCTAATCTCCGTTTAATAATAATCGGAGCATCTTCCTGTGGTCTATTGACCTAAATCCGGAATGTTATTATTCTCTCGACTATAAAATAAAACAATAATAAGAAGGCAGTGAAATTTCGCCAAGAATTTATCAGTTCTACTGTTTAGCAAAGATAACAGCGATTAATATTGAACAGCCGCATTTTCAGCCTAAACTACTCATACAATTTGGACTTTTTTTTTTTAAATTGATGCCACAGAAAAAACAGAAGGGAAAATTTGTTGCGGGTAATTTTCAAGTGGATAAAATTTAATTTTTTCGCATCGAAA
>JAUESH010000039.1:2164956-2180115 GCA_032275165.1 Synergus magnus
TAGATTTTTCTGACTGGGATGTCTAGCTGGATTCTAGTTACCACCCAACTTTAAATAAGGACAAGTGGGGAAATTTCTACACGGGCAATGGATTCACATTTGTTATGTACAAAATATCTTATTCAGTTTTATTTCTTTCTTTTTTAAAATTTTATGTAAGATATTATTGGCATGCATACATATCTTTAAATTATTAAAATTCGTCATTGCTTATCAATCAGTAATAAAAATTATGATAGCAATGCCTATTCTATTCGAAACTCATAAAGTATTCATAGCTGTGAAGGAACAAAGATGAATTCTATCAGATTTTTCATAAAGATATTAATGTTATTTCTGATAACAGAAATTGGTGCATACAGAATCTTGTGTGTATTTCCTCTGGAATTTAAGAGTCACAATCTTTTCTTTCAATCATTGATGAAGGGTTTGGCAAAACGGGGAAATCAAGTGGACGTTATTTCACATTATGAACTTTCGAATCCACTGCAAAATTACAAAACAATTCTTAATTTGGCGAATATAAGTTCTGAAATTGGTAAAATGGCCATTTCTTCGGCTCAAGACCTAATCGATCTCACTGAAGAAGACATTATCAAATTTAGTGAATATATATATGGACTTAATATTTGTGAGCTTTTGAATCACAAAGAAATGCAAAAAATTATTAGGAATCCGCCCAAAGGTCCAGGATACGATCTCATCCTTACGGAGGTAATTATTAATTTTACTAAAAATAAGAGTGGAGGATGCGCACGGAGAGAAATAGATATTAACTGTTAATATCTGGATATTAAATCGTAATAAATCTGTTAATTAACTATGCGACTATCTAGATATTTAAATTTAATATCCGAGATATTAAAATTCGAAGAAATTCAAAAACCTGTAATATCTTGGATATTAATGTTTAATACCCTTGGTGTTACATTTAAAATTCTTAGATATTAAAGTGAAATATCCAAGATGATAAAATGAATTATCTAGAATACTACTATTTATTATATAAAATTTTAAACAGTAATATCTTATATGATTTAAATAACTATTTATGGTACTAGGATTTTTGTTTATAATTATATTCTTAATTTAAAATGAATCAATTTGACAGTCTAAACAATGTAATTTCGATCAAAATGAATAAAATATTTCATTTTGGGCGACATTACATTGATAGATCAGTCAAAATGATTATTTCAGATTAAGAGTACAATATATACAGAAATAATAAATAAATAAAAATTACTTTTATAAAAGTAGTGAAAAATTCAAAATTTTTATTCAAAATTAAAATACAATGTTTTTTAAATCATCATTCGTCACAGTCTGTGACAAGTTGAATCGCCCACTTCTCAACTTTTTATGTGACAAGTTGAATGGTCCACTTCTCAACTTTTCAGCAAACTGGTTACTGCATCCAAATCCATACTGCTAGAAATTAAATAAAAAGATTCTAATAAGCTACAAATATAGCAAAAAAGTATCTTTTTACGAATTATGTTAGGAAAATGGAATAAGTCTAACAGTTTATATTCTGGGCACAATGGGCTTTAAGCCTGAGCGCCTGTAGGGCCCCACGCGGGTGGGGCACCTTGCCCACAATACAATTCAATTCAACAGTTTATATTTTTAGGTTAGGTTTGGTTTTGTTTACAATATTTCTAAACATCATCTGTGGACATCATATGGAAAATTAATACTTACAGCTTCCCAGGACTATGCGAAGATCGCGATATATCTTATTTACACAGATGTACACACGGTGTAATATAAATTCTGATCAATAACGCGATAAATGATCGAACCAAAGCCGTTTGATGCTCAAAGCTCCAATACAGCTCCCAAAGCTGGCTGCCTGCGCGCGCAACGCGTGTTGGCTTCCCACCCGAGAAATGCTACCATTGGTCAAAATTTGGCGCGCGCTTGAAAATGAAGTAATGATGGGCGCGGATATTTTATATCTGAGATATTAAAGTTTAATAACTCAGATTATAAGAGCTTTTAATCTTTCATGTAATTATCTTATAATATCTCAGATTTAAAATTTTAATATCTCAAATTATAAGAACATTAATATCTTCTGTTATTAACAAGTAATATCTCTAAAAAGTATATATATTACGCTATAATAACAATATTATGTGATAATATTCAGATTTTTAATATTTAGTTCTTAATATCCAGTTTTCTCCGTGCGATTGAATTATTTTTACTTTAGGGATTAGGATCCAGTTGCTTCTACGGTTTGGGCTTCATTTTTAAAGTACCTGTAGTGACGTTAACTGCCAGTTTAGAACTACCTTGGATATCTCAAAATATTGGAAATCCCTTATCAACAGCCTTTTTTCCAACATTTCAACTATCGAAGTCGGAGATTACAACCTTCTGGGATAGATTGCGGAATACTATAAGAGCTAGAATTGATATTCACAGATTCTTTTTGTTCACTGAGAATCAGTCACCAGCAATGCGAAAATATTTCGGTCCAAGTAGTCCAACGGTTAGGGAAGTTGAAAAAATGGTGGCTTTGTCGATAGTAAATACACATTACACAATTCAAGGAATCAGACCAACGACTCCTGCTTTTGTCGAAGTCGCAGGATTACACATTGAAGCAGACGAATCCAAATTAACAGGAGTGAGAAAAATTTCATACATTTGTTTTAAAAAATATCTTGTGTGGCGCGGGGAAAGACTTTTTCGACCACTTCTCGACTTTAGGACATGATACATTATTCTCACGCTACGATTTTGAATTAAATTATTTCCTCTACCTCAGGAACTAAAGAAATGGATGGATGAAAGCAAAGATGGAGTAGTCTACTTCTCTTTAGGAACAATAATACCAATTGCATCTCTTCCGAACGAAATACTGCAATCAATTTATACGTCGTTTGCAAAAATCGCACCAGTTAAAGTTTTAATGAAAGGAGCCAATGAAATTAAATTTTCTCCTGGGATTCCTAAAAATGTCATCACTATGTCGTGGATACCACAAATGCCTGTTCTAGGTATTTTGCTTTTTAAACGCTCACATTAAGGGTGTTGGATCTCATATAATACCGGGCAACGCCGAGTAAACTTCTGCTAGATAAAAAAATAAAAATTTTGGGTTTTGGGAAAGCTGGGAACTTTTTTTTTTATATTTCTATTCCAATAAATGTAAAAAAAAGTTGTCGGACTAGACATCTGAAACTTCAACCCAATTTATATAGTATAGATAATTATTTAAAAAATGAAAACTTGAATTCTGCATTTCGTAAGGTGGTCATAAGTTATCGTATACTGAATAGAAATCAAGAAAAGTATAAAAATAAAAAATAAAAATTTTTAATTTTCGCTGGTTTCTTTGAATTTTCAAAATGCTATAAGTCTGACAATTTTTTTTATATCCAAAAAAGTCATAAGTATAAATTGTTTGTCTTTTCGAGCACTACGAACATCAATACATAGACTTTATAAATAAAAAAAAAAGTGGTCTCAACAATTTCCAAAATGCTCTAACTTTTTGAATTTTTATCAAAAATGGCTGACTATCGATCTTGACCTTCATTTTTGGACACTAAAAGAGTATACCAAAGGCCAATCCAATCGGTCAATTCTTTCGAAAGTTATCGTGCTAACAAACTAAAATCTACAGACAGACAGACAGACACATTCTTAAAAACATGTTTTTTGGGTTCAGGGGGTCTCAAAACGTGGACACTTGACAAAAACGGGGGGGGGGTCAAATTTTACACAAATCTAATACATTCTCCGATGAGAATGTAAAAATTTCATTAAAAAATAATTGTTTGAAAATTACAATAATTTTTAAAATACATTTCTAATTAACAAAATCGACTCTCAATATTTTAAATAAACTGTCCTATTACTCTATATAACATATATTTGAACCATCACGATCGGTTCAGGAAATTTGGAGAAAATTAATTTAAAAAATTTTTCAAAATTTATATATAATTATTGTAAACAATTTTTTTAGAACCTAATATTTGAAGTAAACTAGTCTAATAATTAAAGCAATTTACCCCCGTAGTCTGGATTAAATCCGTCCCGCGGCAGGACACCCATGCTTATCCTGCTATGGCCTTCTTTCTAATTATAATATTTGTTAAGTAAAATGAAAAAATCGAGTTTTGCGATTAGAAATCTGATCCAATACCCTTAATGGATTTTAATTTGCGAAGAAACTAATGAGTTATATCATTTTCAGAACACAATAACACAAGAGCGTTTATAACACATGGTGGAATCCACAGTGTTCAAGAAGCTATTTATTTTGGAATTCCTACAATTGGAATTCCAATCTTCTATGATCAATATCAAAACGTGGACGTTTTAGTGAAGAAAAAGATGGGGATTCTATTAAATCACGATAAAATGACTGAGAAGTCTTTGGACGAGGCACTGAGGAAGATATTACATGAGCCAAAGTACAGGTAATATAAATGAAGAAATCAAATTCAAGTCATTCAAACTAAAAATCTTTTTTAAGGTTGTTGGGCTCAGATTCTAACCACGACATTCAATTTTTAAATCTCATTTTAAATTAATTATATTGAATCTGTCATATTAAATTTTATATAATTTATAAAAAATATAATATACTCATAATCTAATACTATAATCTAATAATATAATTTATAAAATTACAAATAACCATAACTTTCTTATTTTTCAATGAAATGCATTAATCATATAGGTCAATAGATTCGTCTCGACACAAAGAATCTTCATTTTCCTTACATCAGCTTTAAATTTTAATTATTTGAGAAATTACAGTTGAAAAATTAATTTTTGAATAATAGAATTAACATTCTTTTTAATATTTAATAGTTAAATTTTTTCTATTATTACTTAAATTTTCACAAATTTTACTGTAAAAGCACTTAAATGTAAATATTAATAAAAAAATTATTATTCAATATAAAAAATAAAATATTTGATAGAAGAATTATTATAATAATTATTGAAAAATAAAATTATTAGAATAAAAGATATACTCAAAGAATATTAGAAGTTAGACAATTTTTCGCTCTGTACACATATACTTATATTTGAAAAACAAGGTCTACTACAGAGGAAAAACAAATCTAATTATAATATTTGTTAAGTAAACTGAAGAGATCGAATTTTAAGGTTAGCACTTGCGTCAAACACCTTTAGTTTTTAAAATATAAACTTGAATTCGAAATAAAAAGAAAATTTATTGTCTCTTTCACTTCAGGGAAGCTGCAAAATATAATTCGCAACTTTTTCGAGATAGACCAATAAGTCCAATGAACACTGCTATCTATTGGATGGAGTACGTCATAAGAAATGGAGAAACAGCTTTAAAATCACCTGCTGTAGATTTATATTGGTGGCAAGTCGAACTTCTAGACGTCTACGGATTTTTGTTACTGTCCTTTCTAATAACAATTTATCTAATTTTAGTTATTCTAAAAGCCACCTTTAAAATGTACTTTAGTTACAGTGCCAAAGCACAACTAAAGAGAGAATAAAAAAATTCTTATTTATTATTAACCAATATCTCTGTCATATCTCACAGATGTCTCATACCTAGAAATTCTTTTTGGAGAGTCAATATTTTATTTCCACTAATGTGCCTTGCTACAAAGTTAGTAAAATTCTTCAAAATAATTTATCTTTTTAACTAAACTTTTTTCACCTCTTTAACTTTGTGTAGAGAAGGTTATAGAGAAGTGAATTATCTTTCAAGATCTAAAACAATCTCATGCTGATAACGTAGAATCAACAAGTTTTATTTTAAGAGATTATCATTTCAAATTTATTGTTTGATTTATCATCTCTTTATAATGAACAAAATATTTATTTCTCTCTCATATATTCAGTTCTTCCTGAATTCATTCACAAGTTGAAAACTCTAGTTATTCAAGTCAAGATCTTTATAAAAATTCAGAAGATTCCACAGAAAAAACAAGGTGTTATTTTTGTTGCCGGTAATTATCTGAAGGTATTAATTTTATTGGTTTTAAAAATGATATCTATCCCGAAATCAATGTAGTGATGTGAATAAGCCGCGTTGTTGAAAAATTTGCACCGCGTTAGGTGAAAAATAAAAAACATTTCCGAATATGGTGTGTGTAATTATTGATAAGAGCAATTTTTACCGTTTCTAACCGTATTCGTGTAGAAATTTTATTATGGGTAAGCTAAGATTAGAAACCGAAAAGATGGCTCAGTTTGTTTACTATCACCTCATTAATTTTACAACTATTTTTGTTAACTTCACTGCCAATAATCGCAATCTGAGCCAGACCGTGGCTACAGAAAAATTTCTACACAGATTCTTAAACCTCGGCAGAGTATTCTTACAGAAAAATATCATGGATCCGACAAAGTGTATTATATTTCTATTCATCTCCTTCCTGGCAAAACGGGTTGATACATCCAGAATATTAGGTGTCTTCCCATTACCATTTAAAAGCCACAACATGTTTTTCCAAGCAATAATGACGGACCTGGCAAAACAAGGACATCAAGTGGACGTTATTTCACACTACGAGCTTCCAAATCCACCGCAAAATTACAAAACTATTATTAATTTAGCGAACCTAAGCTATAAATTAGATGTCAAGGTTCAATTTAAATCGATTCAGGAAGCTGCCATTGATTTTCAAGATGTAAATAAAATGATTGAAAGTAGAATGGGACTTAACACTTGTGAACTTATGTCTCATGACGAAGTGCAGAAACTAATCAGAAATCCACCAAAAGATCCGGCCTATGACGTCATCATTACGGAGGTAATTTTTACTTTTAGGTGTCATTTAAAAAAAAAATTAATCAGCTCTTTTTTAAACACTTTGAAATTATTTCAAATTTAGGGACTCACAATGAGCTGTTACTATGGTTTTGGACCTCTTCTCAAAGTACCTATAGTAACTCTTACTGCCTCTTTAGAATTGCCTTGGATCTCTTACAATATTGGAAATCCGTTATCAACAGCCTTTTACCCTACCCTTCGAGTAAGTAAAGCAGAGATTAGAACCTTCTGGGACCGATTGAAAAATACAATAAGAGCCAAATTTGGTATCTACATATTCTTCGCTCTTTCTGAAAATCAATCAAAATCAATGCAAAAGAATCTGGGCTCAACTGTCCCAACGATTAGAGAAGTTGAAAAATTGGTGGCTTTGTCGATTGTAAATACACATTACACAATTCAAGGAATGAGACCAACGACTCCAGCTTTTATCGAAGTCGCAGGGTTACACATTGAAGCAGACGAATCCGAATTAACAGGAGTGAGAAAAATTTCATTCCTTTGTTTTAAAAAATATCGTGTGTGGCACGGGGAGAGACTTTTTCGACCACTTCTCAACCTTGGTACATGATACATTATTCTCATGCTATGATTTTGAAATAAATTATTTCCTCTACCTCAGGAACTGAAGAAATGGATGGATGAAAGCAAAGATGGAGTAGTCTACTTCTCTTTAGGAACCACAGTGCCTATAGAAACTCTGCCAGAGGGGACATTGCGGGCAATTTCATCATCATTTGCAAAACTCTCACCAATGAGAGTTTTAGTGAAAACCAAAGATAAGAATATATTTTCAGCTGAGCGTCTTAAAAATGTCTTTACGATGTCATGGGTACCACAAATACCTGTTCTGAGTAGGCATAATTTTCCTAATAATATATATGGGACATTCCATGCTAAATCGACCACTTTTGACTCCGACCCCTTTCAATTTGGCTGAAACTTTTTTATCTTTTTCTACCCTATCGAAAACATTTTTAAGAACTTTTTCAAATTTTTTTACCTAGCCCAAAAAAAAGTTATGGGTTTTTCAAAAAAATGGCTTTTTTCAAATGGCCGTCTTCAACGTTTTTTTTTTTTTTTGAAATTTAAAAAAGAATTGGAAATTTTGAGATGATTGTCCTTTTTAATTTTTTTTTCTTTTTTTTTTATAAAATTTCAAAAGAAAAACGTTGAAGATGGATCTGTATAATTTTTATAAATTTTTTTCTGAAAAGTGCATTTAAAAACAAAAATTTTGAAAAAAAAACGTCCCGATACGTCAATTTTTGAAAAAGTTACGCCCATTTGAAAAAGAAAGCCATTTTTTTTTTAAAACCCATAACTTTTTTTGGGGTAGTTAAAAAAATTTGAAAAAATTCTGAAAAATGTTTTCGATAGGGTAGAAGGAGATTTTTAAAAATTTCAGCCAAATCGAAAGGGGTCGGGGTCAAAAGTTGTAGATTTGGCATGGAATGTCCCAAATTGAGGTATTAATTTTCAGATGTGCTAATGAAATGATCAATTGTATAATTTTCAGGACACCATAACACGAGAGCATTTATAACACATGGTGGAATCCACAGTGTTCAAGAAGCTATTTATTTTGGAATTCCTACAATTGGAATTCCAATCTTTTATGATCAATATCAAAATGTGGACATTTTATTGAAGAAAAAGATGGGGATTCAATTAAATCATGACAAAATGACTGACAAGTCTTTAGACGAGGCACTGAGGAAGATATTACATGAGCCAAAGTATAGGTAAAGAAATTATAAATCTAAAACAGATTTTAATGCTTCAATTTCAGGTTTTTATGTTCTTCTATAATTATTGTGATTTTCAGGGAAGCTGCACAATATAATTCAAAACTCTTTCGGGATCGACCAATGAGTCCAATGAAAACTGCTACGTATTGGATAGAATATATAATAAGAAATGGTCCACAATCTTTACGGTCACCTGCTATTGATATGTACTGGTGGCAACTCGAACTTTTAGATGTTTACGGATTTTTGTTATTGTGTTCTCTAATGGCAGTTTATATTATATTAACTATTTTCAGAGCCATTTTCAAAATGTGCTTCCGAAAAAATGTAAAACTTGAGTTAAAGAAAGATTGATTTTAGAATTTAAGAGACTTTCAATTTGATTACAATATTTATAGTTTTATGAAATTTCAGGTTTCACAGCGTAAAATGAGCTCAAAAAAGGGGAAATAGGGTGATCTTTTTCACAAAACAGCGGGAAAAGGGGAAAAGATTAAACAATAATTTTTACATTTTCTTTGTTTTTAAATGTAGTTTTCGAAAAAAAATACAATGACAATCATCTCCAAATTTTCGTTTTTTTTCGAAAACGTCAAAAAAAAAAAAACGTTGAAGATGGATCCGTATAATTTTGCTAAATTTTTTTCTGAAAAGTGCATTTAAAGACAAAAATTTTGAAAAAAAAAAAACGTCCCGATAAGTCAATTTTTGAAAAAGTTACGGTGATTTGAAGAAAAAAATCAATTTTTTTGAAAAACCCATAACTTCTTTTGGATTAGGTAAAAAAATTTGAAAAAATTCTAAAAAATGTTTTCGATAGGGTAGAAAAAGATAAAAAAAAGTATCGGCTAAATCGAAAGGGGTCGGGGTCAAAAGTGGTCGATTTGGCATGGAATGTCCCATATAGTAAAAAATTTATATTTTTTATTTTGGATACTGTTAGACATCCTGTTCGTTATGCAGGGCATTATTGGGATTTTCTTGATTGCAGCACCTTCAATTCTGATTCTGGATGATTCGCAAGACTCCGTTTGATTTCTCCCACGAAGTTTGCCAAACTTTCTATAAGAGTAGAACTCATTTCTACTTCAACTTTTTCAGGTTCGGGTGGTGGTAAATAAGCAGTAGCTTCCTCATCGATTAGGGTCTGGTACACTTGTGAAGTGAATGTCACAGCCCAGGTCTGCCTCTTAATTTTTGGATCCTTTGCTGGTGATTTAATCTCAGAATCCTCACATAAGGCATCCTCGTAACAAGATGCTTCTTCAAAATCTGATTCCTGTGTGACGTTTTTCGCGAATTGATTTTTCGTTTAAAAAATGTATTTAATTTTTAACTATGCACAATCGCAATCCTGACTCTTTGATATGTAGAAAACAACAACAAACATCAGCTGACTGTCTCTCATTCCATCTTCAGCCATGAGGGTGTACAAATAAACTCTACAATATTCTGAATTAAGATGAGTTAGTCTTTTATAACAAAAAATTGAAACTAAGGTCAGGGTGGCGATTTGACCGGAAACCGAGAATTTTAAATTGTCCGCTGAATCGCCACCCTGAAGGTTAAAGTGTAGATTGCCTTGGCGAAAGTATCGGATGGAAATTTATTCCGAATCAATCCGAAATTTTCCAAATTATTTCAAAATTTGTATCCAAACCAAAGAGTTTCATTCCGATCTAAGCCGAAGAAGTTTTCAATCCGAATCAATCCGACGCCCATTCAAAATCAATACGAACTTGTAATACGAATGAATCCGATCAATCCGAATTAATCAGAAATAATCCGAATGATTCCGTTCAATCCGAACTTTCAATCCGAATGAATCCGGTCAATCAGAACTTTAAATCCGAATGGATCTGAATTAATCCGATCTATCCGAATCAATCCGAATGATTCTGAAAAATTCGTATAAATTCGGATTCATTCGGATTAAAAGTTTGGATTAATTCTGATTGACCGGATTCATTCAGATTACAAGTTCGGATTTATTTTGAATGGGCCTCGGAATAATTCGGATTGAAAACTTCGTTCGAATTAAATCGGAATGAAACTGTTTGGTTCGGATACAAATTCCGGAATGATTCGAAAAATTTCAAATTGGTTCAGAATGAATTTCAATCCGAAATTTTCCAAAACATTACGGAATTTGTTTTCGAACCAAAAATTTTCATTCCGATTTAATCCGAAGGAAGTTTTCAATCCGAATTAATCCGAGGTTCAATAAAAATCAATCCGAATTTGTAATCCGAATGAATCTGGTCAATCCGAATTAATCAGAAATATTCCGAATGATTCCGTTCAATCCGAACTTTCAATCCGAATGAATTCGGTCAATCAAAACTTTAAATTCGAATGGATATGAATTAATCCGATCTATCCGAATCAATCCGAATGATTCCGAAAAATTCGGATTCATTCGGATTTTTTCGGATTAAAAGTTTGGATTAATTCTGATTGACCGGATTCATTCGGATTACAAGTTCGGATTTATTTTGAATGGGCCTCGGAATAATTCGGACTGAAAACTTCGTTCGAATTTGATCAGAATGAAACTGTTTGGTTCGGATACAAATTCCGGAATGATTCGAAAAATTTCAAATTGGTTTAGAATTAATTTGAATCCGAAATTTTCCAAATCATTACGGAATTTGTATTCGAACCAAAAATTTTCATTCCGATCTAATCTGAAGGAAGTTTTCTTTCCAAATTAATCCGAGGTTCATTAAAAATCAATCCGAATTTGTAATTCGAATGAATCCGGTCAATCCGAAATTATCAGAATTATTCCGAACTTTAATTCCGAATGATTCCGGTCAATCTGAATCAATCCGAATTAATCCGGTTTATCCGAATCAATCCGAATGATTCCAAAAAATTCGGATAATTTAGGATTCATTCGGATTGTTGGGATTAATTCTTATTAATTCGTATTGACCGGATTCATTCGGATTAAAGATTCGGATTGATTTTCAATCCGAATAAATCCGAATGAATCCCCATTAATCTGAAATTTTCGGAATCATTCGAATTGATTCGGATAGATCGGACTGATTCGGATTGAAAATTCGGTTTGACTGGATTCATTAGGATTGAAAGTTCAGATTGATTCGGATTAACCGGAATCATTCAGATTGAAAGTTCGGATTAATTCGGATTGACCAGATTAATACGGATTCATTCGGATTAAAAGTTCAGATTGATTTTGAATGGGCCTCGGATTAATTCGAATTGAAAACTTCCTTCGGATTAGATCGAAATGAAACTATTTCGTTCGGATACAAATTCCGCAATGATTTGGAAAATTTCGGATTTGTTCGGAATAAATTTCAATCCGAAACTTTCGAAAGGGTGTAGAATTTAATGTCATTTGAATTTCATTTTCAGAACTGGAATACTGAATATTATATACCTCATAATTAATTTGAAAAAAAAAATTTATTTTTCAATTCAATCCCTAAACAATTGATGAACTATTTACGAAAATTTCAATTTAATTGTTTTTCTTGTTACTTACAGATTGCTGGCGCCTGTTTTTCTGTCGAGCCAATTCTAAACTTAGGCTTCTCACAGCCAAAGCTAATTTATGCCTTTGATGAGCATCGCTGGAGTCAATTATCGGCTGAGGTTCACCTTCCTGAACAGGAACTCCTGCGAAAGATTCACTTAACGCTCTTTTGAGAAGTGAACCAGCGAATCTAACAACAGCTCTATCTCTTGCATCCATTTCTCGATTTTCATCAGTACCTGGCGGTTCCTCTAGCCACTTTGATAGCTGTTCGTAGACCTCTTCGAGTTCTGAACAAAAATCTAAGAGAGTCGAAATTCAGATTAACAACTAGAGATTTAAAAATTAATTTTTAAGAAAAATTCTGTTTATTATATTTTAAAGATTTACCTGAACTATATTCAGTGCTAAAACTATATTTACTACTAGCACTCGTGTCTCTTTTAAACATGGCTGGTTGACTCTGTCGAAATCTCCCCAGCCATTTTTGCTCAGCTTCAAGAGATTCTTTTAGGAATTCCTCATCTACAGTTTCATCTCTTAGTACAAAACCTCTCGATCCGACTCTTTTCACTCTGGAAAATTCATTAAAGATTTTTTATTTATTCACTTATAGCAAGCAATTAATTTCACGTTTCCTGGCGCTAATTAAGTATTATTAAATACAAGGGGGGCTAAGCTCCCCTGCGCGCGTCGCGCGCCAACCCCCCATTTAAGATTCTGATGAATTCTATATGGTTTTTAATATTAATATCATTATTAATTAATTAATTAATTAATTAGATTATTAATTATTGAACCCTCTATTATTTTCTATTCTTATTTTAAAACTAGGGGGAATTTGGCCCCCTGCACGCTATGCGGACCAACCTCCATTTCATATTATTTTGCTATTTGTTTTATGAATATAACTCACCTATTAAATCTTAAATTTAGATTAATTTTGAGAAGCTTTTATTTTGAATCAATAATTTTATAAATAATTATTATTAATTTATTTTAATTTTTTATAATTTTATGATAGAAATTTACATTCATTTTGAACAAATTTTATTTTATTTTATTCTTGAAGCCCACGTGCCATACACCCTTCTTGATCCCCATGTGAGATACGTCCATATTGACCCCGTCTTCGAAGACGTGACATACGCCCTTCTTGACCCCACCCCCTCAAATACGGGACATACACCCTTGTTATACGCCATAAAGGGCGTATGTCACATGTTCGAAGGGGGGATCAATAAGGGCGTATCTCACGTAGGGGAAAAGAAGGGCGTATCTCACGTGGGGGTCAATAAGGGCGTAACTCACGTGGGGGTCAAGAAGGGTGTATGTCACGTGGGGTCAAAAAGGGCGTATCTCACGCGGGGGTCAAGAAGGGCGTATCGACATGGGGTCCCGTAACCCCGTGGGGGTCAAGAAGGGCGTATCTCACATGGGATGGATTTTTGACACACAGATTCAAGGAGGTTAAGAAGGTCGTATGTCAAATAGTCGAGGCGGATCATTAAGGGCATATGTCACTTGTTCGAGGGGGGGTCAATAAGGGTGTATGTCCCGTATTTGAGGGCTTGGGGTCAAGAAGGGCGTATGTCACGTCTTCGAAGAGGGGGTCAATATGGACCTATCTCACATGGGGGTCAAGAAGGGTGTATGGCACGTGGGCTTCAAGAAGGGCGTATATCACATGGTGGTCAAGAAGGGCGTATGACACATGGGGTCAATAAGGGTGTATGTCACAGGGGGTTAATAAGGGCGTATGTCTCGTGGGGTCAAGAAGGGCGTATGGCACGTGGGCTTCAAGAAGGGCGTATGTCACAATGTGGTCAAGAAGGGCGTATGTCACATGGGGTCAATAAGGGCGTATATATCGTGGGGGTCAAGAAGGGCGTATCTCACATGGGGTCAAGAAAGGCGTATGTCACATGGGGTCAAGAAGGGCGTATTGTTACTGGGCTGGATTCTTGACAACGACGGCGGCGAGATCTGTTTATAATAATATTAAATATCAATCAAAATAAAAAATACGTACTTAAGATTTTGACCGACATGGCTACCAGGAACACTAATGCCAACAGCATAGCTGCTTTCGCTGGAAGAATTATTGGAAGACGTGCCAGTAGCTGTGCTTTCCCGTTTCAAAGCATCCTTCAGTCTTTGAGCGAAAGTTCCCCTCCTTTCTGGGCTGTCCAACTGATGACTGTAATGTCTTAAGAGTTTTTGTTCCTCATCCTCTGTTAAATAGAACATTGTTTTGGAAATCTTGCGAAACTCGTAACTATTTTTCTTTGTCGGCAGAGCGAATAGATCCCGATTTTTAAAATTGAAACGTACCTGGATCCTCGTCGATTGTATCCTTAGCACTGTGAAAACTGTCAGTACTCTGACTATTACAACTGCTGTAAACAGATGTCTGTCCTATAGATTTTCTTGTGACTGGTAAAACTTCTCCACTGGATCCAAGAACTATAAAACGATTTCTTCTATTTGTGCAGCTTGTTGCTTTAGTTGCTAAGCCAGGACTCGATGCACCATTTCCTCGAATCCTAACTTCCTTTGTGCGATCACAGGTTTCATTGTAAAGTATTGCAGATGCTTTAAAAGAGCAAAGTAACAAGTTACAAAAATAATACAAATATTTCGATTTAAGGCCATGTATTATTTATCCGATCCCTACCTTACCGAAATTTTATTCTCCATGCAACGTTACTTCTAAATTTTTTGAGATATCAAATTGAAAACTTCTATAATTAAAGTTAAAGCAATAAAGTACGTTTATCTGGTCCTAAATATTTACATATATAAAAAATAATACATTCTCTGATGAGAATGTAAAAAAATGATTTTGAATTTTTTTTTTTTATTTTAATAAAACTTTAGGACCAGATAAACGTACCTTAGCATATTTTCTTTAATTTGAGAAATTTTCAATTTGAAATCTCAATAAATTTAGAAGTAACGTTGCAGAGAAAAAAATGTCGATAAGGTAGGGATCGAAAAAGTAATACATGGCCTTAAGGCTGTTGGAGAATCGGACAAAAAATTTTAAATAAGCTCCAAAAAATGGCGAAATATGTAGATCACTCTAATCTGCCATTGTTTCGAGC
>JAUESH010000039.1:2345421-2361107 GCA_032275165.1 Synergus magnus
CTTCAAAGTCAATTAGGGAGGGTAAAAAATATTTTAATGGAATTATCGCTATACGGGTATAAATCGACTTGCTTTGAGCTATTTTTATTGATAATTGAAATCTTAAAAAAAAATTGTTTGCTCTTTAAATTGGAAGAAGTGCTTCGTTTTTTTTTATTTTTAGCTATATCTACGATGCGGAGACAGAAGAAATTTTTTTTATGAAACTTTAGGGGAGTGTTTTTGACTCCTTAAAGAAAGTTTTCATTGCTATTAGAACTTCGCGCAAACAACTTTTTTTTCGATACGCCCTATTGTGCATCTTATGGACAACTAGTATCACCAATTTTAAAAAGTAAAAAATTATTTTGACTAGGAAAACCTTTCTATTTTTACTATTTTCCTTCTTGAGATCTAGTTTTCAAGATTTTTAATTCTAGCCTGAAATCCTTCATCAATTAAATTAATTACATTAACTATAAAGTTTAATTTATGCTTCTTAAAAAACTTCCTTTAGCAATTTAAGACACTTATTTTCAGGACTCGTGTTTCTAAACAAGTTGAGTTTGTTTAGAAACTATGATCAAGTGGCTAACAAATTAGGGGTAGTGAATTGTCCGGGAAACTGGGAAAAACCGGGAAATGACCGGGAATTTAATTAAAAGACCGAGAGTTTACTTCTGATTGTAGTAAAATTAAAGTTTTCATTCTTTTAATAATTATCAATACTATATTAATTGGGTTGAAGTTTATTTACTTGTGGAAATTTACCCGGGAAATGACCGGGAATTTGAAATCGTCCACTGAATCGCCACCGTGAAATTAGATATTAAAATATTTAATTTAACTACTGACTACTAACTACACATATGCTCTGATTCTTTCCATTTTTGTTCTAGTGACTAAATTTTGTTTTACTTTTCGTATCCTAGACGTTCAATGTATTATATATGTATGACGACAAACTCAGCTTGTTCTTCTCTTATAAAGGATAAAGTTAAAGCTTAAGAAGCAAGTTTTTTTTAATCCAAATAGTGAGAGAATGTCGTGCGTAACCTTTCAGTTGAAACCAGTTCGCAGTTTAGACAGCTTGAGACCTGCATGGAGTGGGCGCTTGCGGCACGGTCCTCTGCCTTATTCCCTTTCCTCAAATTCATCTGACATTCCTCCAAAACCAAAATCCATGCCTGACCCACCCCTTGAACGTTTATCGAATCAAGTTTCCGACTTGTATTCCAATAAACTTGCTCAAAATTCGGAATCAAACTTGAATATCCAAAGAAAGAAGGACTTTTTAAATTCACAATTGGTGGACACGACACCACTGATTAATATTTCATCTGACGTTCCAAACAATTTAGAGGCTCATCACGAGTATATTAATCCATCTAATCCATTCGCTAATATTAAGGTTTTAAAATCCGAAGTAAATGGAGATGTTTTTGGAAGCGAGAAAGAAGGGAAAATTAGTGATAAATTATTGTTTAAAGATCCTTTCGAGGCAGATTCTTTGGTCAAAAGTAGTTTGCAAGATCCTTTCGATACGAGTCGAGTACTGATTCCGATGAATCCTACATTTCATTCCACGACCCATCAGCCATCCATTAATTCTCATCCATTACCTCAATTGAATACTGAACTCTGCTCCGCACACGCTAAGGTAAACACGATCACTCATTGTTTTTGTTTTCTTTTGCAAAAGTTTCGTTTTTGTCGGTTTTTGTCCCAGTCTTATTTATGTTCATGTTATTATTGTTATTCTTTGGCAGGAGTACTAGGTTTTTTAATTTTTCATCTGAATTTTGCAGTTCGAAAATGGGGCTCTTCTGTAAACGACACCTTTGCGAAAAATAGTGTTAGAAACTTTTGGAAAAGTTTATTGGAAAGCTTATAAAATTTCCCGTCTAATAAGCCGAATTTGAGATTTACCACCTACATCATTCGTCGATATAAGCCAGATTTAAAAGTTTGCCCCTGGTGCGGCGCTATCACGCTTGAATAATTTTGCTCATATTTCAGAAACCCCTAAATATTTTTTTTTCCCGGATACAAATTAAAGGGCAAATTACTATATTACTTACGCGTTTATCTGTTTGTATTGCAAGTACCAGGGTTATTAAATAAGCTTTTGTCGACGATTGAAGTAGTGAGCAAATTTCAAATACAGTTCACTGGATGAGGAATTGCGTAAGCTTTCCAATATGGTTTTAAAAAAGTTTCCAACACGAACAATAAATTCTTGTAATTCGTGTATGTAGTTTTTAACTTTTATTAAATCTATTGTACCTAAATCCAAGTCTAGAAAGAATATTTTTGTCAAATGACTCCTCTGCTTTTACAGGAACCTTCGGAAAGTCAGGACTTAATCAGATTAGATTCAACAAATAGCGACGACGATTTTGATCCTCTTCTCACAAGATCGTCGAGATTCAACACTCCAAATCAAATGAGTCAATCGCTTCACATTCCGCAAATGGGAGAAGGTCTCAGCAATCCATTATATCCCTATTTTTTACCTCCAAGTCAAAGCAATGCCGAAACGCAACAACCCCAACATCATCCCGAGAAAAGCAAAGATTTAGATTTATTGCAGGAGTACGGTCTAGATTTTAACAAATTCAACCTAACTAATGGCGCTTCTTCCTCTAAAATTCCGGCAACTTTTAGTCAAGACCTTTCGGAAAATAGTTTTGGTATTAATAACGCTTTCGGAGCGTCATTAAATACTCAAGCTATTAAATCACAAAATAATTGGACCAAATTCGAGTAAACGAGAATTGAAAATGGGAATTTCAAATCCCAAGAAGAGAATTAAAATTACAGTCACAAATACGAACAAAAAAGTCTACAGAGGCTGCCTGAACAGTAAAATGTCGAAAGTATTGAAATTAAAGTATAAAGTTGAAAGCGGCAAAATCTTGAAATGAAACTTAATCAAAGGTTTTCCATTTGGATCCATCGGAAATTTCTATTCTACAATTTTAAATATAAATTTTTAAAACGTCCTTTTAAATCTATGTATGTATTTGGTTTTTGAGTGTTTATGAATTGAGTTGCTTTTAATAATTTAAAATGGCAAAACGTGATCAAAAGAATCTGTTAATCTCTTCACTAGGTAAAAAATAAATCCGATTATTTGTTCGGGGGTTTTCGCAGTCCTTTAGGATTTGTCAGATATACCTCAAAAGTCATTAGTATTACCAATAATCTAAGTATTTTTGCGTAATATATATATACTAAATGCAATGCGGCTCAGTGTATCCGATGTTGGAAATATTAGGCTCTACCAAATGAAAGTTAATTAGACTAAATGTTTACGTTTCTGTTTGAAAATGTTTAAATGGAGGTTCACTAAATTCATATAGTTTCAATTTAAATTTAAAGCAAGTGTAATAAATTGAAATTCACTTTTATTAATTTCAAATTGTTTTCACGTTTTTACAAAACTTGAAATCAAACTTGGAATCTCCACAGTAATGAAGGAAGCTTCGAATGAATTATGGTCTGAAAAAAAAGCTTTTTAGAACCTAGCACAAGTTCCTGCACATTAGGAAATCGAAATCTCCTGTTGATAACATATCATAATTATAATTGTAAATACAAAATTTGTATATCTTAATATTTATGTAAATAATAAGCAACCTTAGGCACTAAACAAGCGACAGCTCAGAAAAACAGTTAACAATTGAGTTCTTCCTCTCGTTTCTCTAGTGCAGCCAAACAATAAACGAATTATGTAACTCCGTTTTTAATAATCTTCTAAGCCTTTTAATGAAACTGTACTACACAAAAAATTAAGACGCCGGCTTGTACATAATATATTTTATAGGAATATTGATGAGCAAAACCGTATTTTCATTGAAAATTTTAATTAGAAAAAATTATTATTATTATTATTATTATTATTGATATTTTAGAGCTTTTGTTACTTTCGAAATCATATTAAAAAAAATCACTAGTTTTTTTTTTAAACCAATCGCAAGTTAGAACAAGTCGAATACTCAACCATTACGTATCGAATCATGCTTCCGCAAACGTATACCAATTTTTGTTAAACATGTCCAGGGACTGTGTAATATATTATTTAAGTATGTACGTATATATATATTTGAAACGTGTATATAATAAATAAAAGTTAAATGGCACAAATAAATTTTAATAAAAATACTCGCGCGGTATTTTTCCTAATGCGAAATGTGATTCGAGATTAAATCGATAGTTGTAAATTGGAGAATATTATTTTTTATTATAAATAGTTTAGCAAATGCGCCACAATTCTGAAAACTAGAAATTAATCTATAAATCTCACATTTTTAGAAGAGTTTCCATAGCTTCTGGAAGTTGTTCTAATTCACCTTCGCAGTTGAGAAGCTTCTCTTGATTCGTTTTTTGTACTTCTTCTGGAACTTTTGTGCTGTAATCAACTGCTGACATACTTTTCTTTAATTTCTGCACAACTTGATTCAACTGTTCTTCCTTTTTTTTCAGCCTTTCGAGCTCTTTTTGAGGATCGATCAAACCCTGAATAAAAAAATTCAATATGATAAGATATTAAGATTTAAATTCAGACACTTTGGCGATTTTAATTTAATTCAACTTGAATAACATTTTTATTTTTAAATATATTTAGGATTTACCTTCAAAAGAAGATGGACCTGGATTTTGTCCGAGACAGTCAAGATAGCACAACCTGAAGGAATTTCTCCTATTTGTACATTGGAGAACGCCAAAGTTCCAATCGTAGTTGAATATTCGACTAATTTAGTTTTTAAAGTTTCATCATTACAAACGAGGAAGGCTTCTGTTTTTGTTTTATTCTGTACATCATAGGTCGCACGTGTGGACCTAATGCTTTTAGCTACTTTCTGAGCAAGTTCGACATCTTTTTCGATTTCTTCGTTCCTCCATGGACACTTAATAAAAGAAAAATAAATAAATTAGTAGAAAAACAGGATTTTTTCAACTTTTTTGTATTTATAAAATTATAATGAATTGATATATTATTATCTTTTCCAGTATTAAAATATTATTAAAATTGGGACCTTTGGAGATGATGAATTAGCCAATCCATATACATAGTATATTATTTTGCAACAGGAGAAAAATATAAGATTAAAATATTTTAAAGTTTTAAACTTACCTCAGAAACAGTAGGATATGGACTAACACAAATACTGGGATACCCAAGCTTTTGACGAGGCAAACGCTGGTAAAGTTCTTCGGTAATAAAGGGCATAAAAGGACTCAAAAGTCGAAGACCGACATCCAAAGTCTTGAATAACACTCGTTGGGCTGCAAATTTTTGTTCCTTGGTACCAGTTTGGAAAACCGGTTTAATGCATTCCTGAAAATAGAATTAAAGATTTTAAAAAATTAAGGCTTAAGAATTTACAATCACGCGAAAAATATAAAATCGTTACTCACTAAATATACGTCACATAGATCGCAATACCAAAGATTATAGCAAGCAGTAGTTGCTGCGTTAAAATCGTACTGAGCTAGTCCTTCATCGCAGATTTTCACCGCGTTGGTTACTCTCGAAAGCATCCACAAATCAACCTTTGACTCATGACCAGTTAGCTAAAATTAATAATTTATCCACATTATTTAGGAGAACAAATTATTTGCACATATGTATAGTACACCAAGATATATTAATATTTATACTATTCTACTTTCCAATGATCATGGTTGCAATCGTTAGAAATAATTTAATTATTTTATGGGCAGTTTTATTTTGAATAAATAGAATCTCTAAAATTTTTTGAAAATTGTTAGCTCTCACAATTCATGCAGACATCAACTGTCAAATCAATTTCAGCTGTCTAAAAGCCCACCTGAAATCCACCAGTGTTTTTTTTATTCGTAATACACACACACTGAGGCAAAATCTGTCCATTCTCCACTCTAAATTTTGATCTCTCTCGATCACTGAATGTCTTTAAATGACTAAACCATCTCTTCAGATGGGGATGAAGCTTGAACTCGCTTTTGGCATTATTCAAGGCTTTGTGAACTTTAATGTCCGCTTGAGATGGAGTAAATCCATCCACGTAGGGATATTCTGCTAAATATTCATCTAAAGCATCTCGAATACATCGTTCGTTTAACGTCGAAAGGAACCACTCGCTATCTCCCACCATTTCTGCTTTTTTCCCATTCGTGCAATTCTATTATACGAAACCAACAAAAAGAGAATCTTAACGTGAACAAATTTCAGTCAAGTTTCTTCTTCCTTCTTCAGGATAGCCACTTAAATTATAGAAAAAAAATTACAAGTGGCCGCCTCTTTTTCTTCGGTTTTTCCTTACCATTTTGTTATTGTCTTCAAAGTTAAATCCATCTTCTAGATAAGTCAAGGCGAATTTGCTAGCGTTCCAGATTTTATTACAGAAATATCGGTAACCTTGGACTCGTAAGATATCAAGATTTATATCCCGACCTTGAGAAGTGTAGGCGCACAAAGCAAATCTCAAAGCGTCAGTTCCACATTCGGGAATTCCTTTAGGGTAATCCTGTTTTTGTCCTTCCATAGCGCGTTTTAATTCTTTAGGATCAAGATTTGAATTCTCTAGTTGTTTATGCAGATCCTAAAAGAAAGTTTAAAAACTTCCATTTAAAATTTCAAGAAATAAGACGCCTTAGAAACAACACAATCTTAAAACTGTAGAAAGCTTTAAATAATTTTATATTATTGTTAGATCATCTATAATAATACCTCTAAAGAAATCCCGTGAATCACATCCATGGGATCGATAACATTTCCTAATGATTTGCTCATTTTTCTTCCATGAGCATCTCTCACCATTGCGTGTAAATAAACTTCTCTGTAAATAAATAAATAAATAATTGAATACAATTTAATTTTTATAATTTTACTTTTTCAGTGCATATTTATATTTATTTCCATTAAGTACTTACTTGAAGGGAAGCTTTCCCAACAGTTTTTGGCCCAAGAAAACCATTCTTGCCACCCAGAAAAACAAAATATCATGACCAGTTTCCAATAAAGTTCCAGGGTAAAAAGCTTCGAGTTCCGCTGTCTGTAAAGTAGAATTTATAATCAGTCTAAATCCAATTTTGTAGTAGCAATTCGTAATTTATTCAACAGTTTTTAGACTTACTTTGTCAGGCCAGCCAAATGCAGAAAATGGGAAGAGACCGGAAGAAAACCAAGTGTCTAAAACATCAGGATCTTGTTGCAAAGATATTTTGTCCAAACTTACATTGAATCTTTTCGCTGCTTTTTCTTTAGCTTCGCTTTCTGACCGGCCACTCACCCAATATTTGTTGTCAGTCACCTAGAAAAGAATTGTTAGGATAAAATAAGTCAAATTGAAGGGGAAGTTACCTAAATGGATTATAAAGTGTATAGATTTAGCTTTAAAGTGAAAATAAAATAAATTACCAAGCCAGTTGGAGTGGAAGGATCATTAACTGTCACAAAGTAAGCAGGAATGCGATGTCCCCACCAAAGTTGACGAGAAATGCACCAATCTCTAATGCCCACCATCCAATACTCCCAGGTTTTTTTAAATTGCTCTGGAATAATTTTTAATTCACCTTTTTCCACCACCTCCAACGCATTTTTTGCCATATCATCACATTTGATATACCTAGAAATTTGGACATTATATTATATAAAAAGTGCACCTTTATCCTTTTCAACTACAATATTCTTGATAAGTTAAAATAATATCCATGACAATTTTATTACCATTGAGGCTTTATCAGCGGTTCCACGACATCTTTTGATCTACTACAAATTGGCACAACCATTGGATTATCTTTTATCTCGACAAAGAGATTTCTCTCTGTGAGTTCATTTATAATTGCCGTCCTCGCCTGGAATCTCTTCATTCCCTACAATATAATATAAACTCGTTTTTATAATTTGTGGTGACAAATATATTAGAACTTAAAAAATAGTTGATCAATTAACGAACCGTAAAGACTCCGTAATCGCCAATGATATTTCCATCATCGTCAAAGATCGTGATGAAAGGAAGATTGTGTCTCTTTCCTATTTCGTAATCATTTGGATCGTGTGCTGGAGTAATTTTCACAGCTCCTGAAAATTAAATTACAAGATTTAACAAATCCTTCTTTTTTTTATATAATTTACCATTCAGACGAAATTTTACCTGTTCCAAATTCCATTTCGACGTAATCGTCAGGGATAATCGGCAATCGTCTATCACAGAAAGGATGCTTTACGTGTTTACCAATCAGATGAACGTAACGTTTATCTTTTGGATGTACTGCAATTGCTGTGTCTCCTAACATTGTTTCAATTCGTGTAGTCGCTACAGTGATTTTTTCATCTGAATCTTCCACTTCGTAGGAAAATAACACCAAGACTCCAAATTCTACTTTCTCATTGTAACCTGGAATTGAGAGTGCAGTCCTCCCTGGTAGTTCTACTTTGTCTACCTAAAAGATTTTGAGAGGATTTTACTTTTCATAAAATTACTTAATGCGAATCCTAAAAATATATATACTTTTTAATCAATACTCTTGACCTAATTAAAAACTCGAAAACTAATTATACCTCGATATCTGAAATCGCACTTTTAAGCGTGCAAGACCAATTTACAAGACGAGTACTCCTATAGATAGCTCCTTCGTCATGCAATCGTACAAAAGCTTCCGTGACAGCCCGACAAAGTTTTGGATCCATCGTAAAACAAGCTCGATCCCAATCAAAAGAGCTACCCAGTTTTCTTAACTGAGTATAAATCTGGTCCCCCTTTCTGTAAGAAGAAATATTTCGATTAAAGATTTATACCATTAATGAAATTTAATTTCTAAGGACGGTTTAACTTGTATTTTATTTACTCGTTCTTCCATTCCCAAATTTTTTCGATGAATTTTTCACGACCCAGATCATGCCTCGTCTTTTTCTCTTCCTTCCACAATTTCTTTTCCACGACGACTTGAGTCGCAATACCCGCATGATCGCAACCTGGATTCCAAAGAGTCGTACGTCCCTTCATACGATTCCTGAAAATAATTATTATATTTATTAGTTTGAAGGCTTTTAATTTTGAAATGCATAGAATCTAATTTTTAATGGCCACCCTGTTAAGCTAATGCCTTTAATTTTAAAAAGGACTAACCATCTTGTGATAGCATCTTCGACTGCATTAGTTAAAGCATGCCCTAAATGCAAAACACCAGTCACATTTGGAGGTGGAATCATCATCACGAACTTTCCATTAGGATTTTCTTCCGATATACTTGTTCTCTGAGAATAAAAGATTTTAATATTCTGAATCAAAAGAAGTATTAAGTACTAAAGGAATCCCGAAATTGTAGGACTTACTCCATATTCTGGTTTGAAAAAGCCTTCTTTCTCCCACCAAGAATACCAAGCTGCCTCAACATATTGTGGACTGTAGGCATCTGGCATTGGACAATTGACATCTTTTTTCGAGCCTGTTGGAGTGTCTATGGTGTATTTAGCACTTTCTTTAGTTTCTTTCTTCTTCTTCTCAAGTTTCTACAAAAAAAAAAAAAAAGAAATATAATTTGCAAAATTGGATTCTACACCCTAAAGAATACTTGTCTCGATTGACAGAATCAGGTCTTCATCTACAATTTTTATCCCCAGTTTTAAAGCATGCTCCAAAATAAAATTTAGTAGTCCAAAAAGGAAAAAATGAGCCCAACATAGATTTTATAATGTTACTTCTTATCATTTAATTTAATTATGACTTTACGATTAATAAATAACAAATTCTACAATAAACAATGCAATAATGCAAATAAAAAGTCTAATAAAAAAATCATGGGCCATAAAAATGCCATATGGGAACCAAGATTATAACGACATTTTTAACATTCTACATTAACGTTTTAAATAAATAAAATTACGTCAACAATCAAAAACAAACCTCAGGCTTCTCTTTCACATCTTTGGCATTCGTAGATAATTTCTTTTCCTGTTTTTGCTTGAATTTTTCAAGCTTTGCCTGTTTCTCTTTTTCCTTTTGTAGTTGTTTAGCAGTTTTCGGAGGGCCTGCTTCTCCAGCAGTCACATTATTTGAATCTGCCATTTTTTCACATGCACTAAATTAAGTGTTTGATCCAAAATTTTACAACAGTATGCCGGTACTGTCACTTTAAAAAAATCTGAAACTAATAAGGAAAATCTAGTCAGACTCTGCCAAAAACGCACGAGGTTCAACTAAATAAGGTTAGGTTAGATTTCCATACCTTGAAATCTTTGAAATAATGGAGGTCCGATTATATTCAAGAAGAAAAGCAGAATTTTGATTAAATTTATCTGAAAATGATATAAAATGTTCGACCCACTCATTCCATCTTAATTAATTAGGTAAACGGGTGTAATTTAGGAGTTTTTGAGAAATGTAAATAATCCAGCAAATTGCATAATAAACTCTCGCGACTCTCGCGGACCTCGGTGGCAGGATTTTCAAATTTTGAAATCTCTTCAAATTCGTTAAAACAATTAAAATGTCTTGAAATTTTGTGAAATCTCCTTAAAAACCTTTTGATAACTCTTTTCAACTCTTTTAAAAATCCCTTTAAATCCCTAAAATCCCAATAAATTAAAGCCCGAACCAAATTCAAATTTTCGCGCGCAATCTTCGACCGTTTTCGCGACCAATCAGCATCCGATTATTCCGATTCTTGCTCCTTCGTAAAACTTCGTCTATTTCCGGAGTACATCTCGTTGCTCGCATGGTTGCTCGACTCAAAACTTGTCGGTCTGCATTCCAGTGTTCTGGTGGACGCCGAGGAACGAGCGCAATATTTAGTGTTTTGTGTGAGTTTTATAGTTGAGCGATTGAATCAAAGCGGGGATGAAAATGGAGTGATTGGCCGAAGCGAGGTGCATCAGCATCAGACGACAGGTGTTTTCGCCGGTTTTCTGGGATAAATAGATATTACGATTCGTGAAAATCCTCTAATCTCAGTAACGGTAGGCTACACTGGATGAAAAAAGGGTAAGTGCACTCGCGGCGTGTGCCGTAGCCGTGATTGTTGTTTTTTTTTCTCGCTCTGCTTTCGTCCTGTTCTGTCCTCTTGGCAACGTTTGTTTCTGTGGTTATTCGAGTCCAATTCAGGGACAAGACGAACCGCGCTACAATTATTCAGTACGCGATCGGCATACAAATCGGTACGTGATTCGCCTCGAAATTCGAGCACGCGATCAACTCAATGCAATTTTAGCAAAACTTTTACTCCAAGAAGAAATTTCATGTACCTGTAGAAGATTGCAAGGAGATTTTGAAGCAAGATTCGTGGGGAGCAAAGTTGATCTTTGCGGTGTTGCTGAGGGAGATAAAAAATCCGATCTTTATGGGGGGGATCGGTAGTTTTTGCGCGTGCCGGATCGCTTGTTTTTTTCGAGCGGAAGAACAAACTGCGGCGCCGAGTCGTCCCCCAGCGTCTTGGCAGGTGTCTAGACTACAAAAAAGATACACGGCGCCTTCAACTTGTTTTCAATGTTTTAACTATGTCAAGTACTTGAAAATGAAATTTCAGGAAATTTATTTCTGGTCATTAAAATTAGAAAATGCCATCTTTCTCTACAAAAAACTTTTTTTATTTGATGTACTTCAAATTGGTTGTATATTATTGTTTAGGAATATTTATTTCTTATTTTTATTATAAAATGGTTAATCCTTTTAAAGGCTTTCTAACGTTGAACCTTTTTAAGGGATATTTAAGATTCAAGAACCTTAAAATGAAGTGGTTTCAAAACTTGAACTCTTCTCAAATTAAAAACTATTCAATTTGAATCTAAAATGTCTATCTGTTAAATCATTGTTTTTGACAGACTCTCGAACAATGATATTCCATTGTAGGCGTGTGTTTTTGTATCTTCCTGTAGGTACACGTGGGAGATGATTTCTACGCCGTATTCTTCTTTGCTTTCTATTCTTAAGCTAACTTAAACGCTTTATCTTTATGGAAAAAGGAAACTAGTATTTTAAATATTTAATTTTATTTAATCTCTGCAAAGCAAAAAAAAAAGAGTAAAACCGGCCTAAGTATATGTTTCTAGATACATATAAGATAAAAACTGAGTAGAGTTAAAGTCAGAAGACATTTTTTTAAAAGTTTAGATTTAAAAACCCTCTTGAAAAATTTACACCTTGATTTAAAAAATTCTTCTATAAGATATTCATCTACCCTATATTCTTTATTTTCGTGTAAAACTAATCCTATTTACTTTGGCTGCTCAAAAGCGAGTTCAATAACTGCCTCATACAATTTATGTTGTTAGCTTTACCTCATTTCAAAATTATTTTATTATCTTATGACTCGATACTCATAAAAATCATTAAGTAGAATCAATGACAGATTTAAATACGAAATTGTTTAAATATTTTTTTTAAACTGAAATAATGCTAAAAAAAACTGCAGCTAATCGAAAGATATTCAGGTCTTGAAGTATAAATTAAGACATTTAAAGATCAAACCCAAACAGTCACTCGATTCTATATTATCGTATATCAGCGCGAAAAGTCAATAGCGCGTAATATGTGGATTCAAGATACGGTAAAAAGTGGTGCTGAATTCTTGGCCCTTGCAAAACCAGGCCTGGGAATAACGAAAAGTACCTTTTGCTTCAACAAACTGCCAAACTCTCAATTTAAAGATCAAATAAAATCAATTCGCCATTTCGGTCCACAATTAAAAAATAATGTTTTTTAAATCGCGTGACTCTTATTTATATCAATCTCCTATCTTATCAAATATCTATAATAGGAAAGTTAGGATTTCCGAAAGAGAAAAGAATCACTTTAACTATTTCTAAACAATTTATATTGAACAGGCATTAATTCAATTAATAAATTGTTCAATAACAAGATGTTCTTTGGAGTCTTTTAAAATCGTTTACAATCTCTTAAAATCCTTTAAATTTTGTTAAATCCCTTAAAAATTTCTTTAAATCTTATAAAAATCCTGAAACTGTTTTGAATTCTTTAAGAATTCCTTAAAATAACTTAAAATCCTTCTAAGTCTTTTTAAATCCAGGTATTGTCCGAAAATTTCGTGGTCGAGTAGACACCCTGAATAATTATTGACCCTTATTAATGAAAAAGAAAATTATATAAAATAACTCTTTGTATCGAATTTACGAGTTAACTTTCATTACATCTCTTGATGATTTAATTTGTCCAATTAACACTGAATTAATTCATCTTTTTTGTAGGTCCTAAACGCTCTGGTAAACATGGAGGCTATATGTATTCGGGAAATCTGGCTGTGACACGCATTTCATTCAAAAAAAAAATGTTGAGTAAGCTCTAAACGAGACGTGAACAAAGAGATTAACAGGATAGGTGCAAGTGCTCGCCGTTTTATGAGCGGGGTGATAGATAACTCGAGGAAATAAAAGGGTTTGGTGATGCAGAGGCGTCGAGATGAAGATACGACACGTTTTAATCGGCCAACGAATAGATTTTGCATAGCTTGTGATATGCTTTCTTCACCGAATTGGATTCTGAAGTACATAGTTTCAAGACAATAATCTCAATTGTTTGTGTCCGCACAAACTCACTTTGGATGGTGGAATATCTAACTAGTTGAAGAGATCATCCATTGACCTAGAATTTGAATGATACAATTATAAATGCTAGGGGTGGCTTTCTGAAAATGAAGTTTTCACTTTGGCTCGCTTTGGGTGAGGGAATTCTGACTTCTGAGGGTTGTTGAAGGAAAATCTTTGGTGAAGGGATCTATTGACTTAGAATTTAGATGTTAGAAGCAAGATATAGACGTGGATGGCAGGTGGGCAGGTGAGCAAAGAATGAAGTGGGGATGGTGAGTTAGCAAACCCTAGTGATCCTTCACACCTGAGAACAAAACCGAGCGGAACGAAAGCAAGCAAAATTGGAGGTCCACCTATTGACGTTCATTTTCCCCAATTTCAGTAATTTGTAAAGGGGAACTATACAAATAATGTTCTACTCACTAATCCCTTTTATTCACATCACTGATCGCCCCTTTACCTTCTTCTTCACGTTAAATTTGCTAAGACTAAACCGTGAACTGATATGTACTTTTGAGATTCTTTGTTGATATTGATCTTCTCGTTATTAAGCCCTAAAGACTTTTTCATTTTTGAATATCTGAATGAAATGCATTAATTCAAAAAAATTCTTATATACATATTTATTTTTACCTTTCTTCCTCTATAGCATTTTTTTGTATAATCGTTCCAATTAGAGATGCTGAAAATCAAATTTTAAAGAAATAAAGTTTGGAAAGTGAGATTCGATCCTGTTTTAAGACCGTGCGATTTATAATTCAAGAGTGAGAGTAAAAAAACCAGAATCATTTTTGGACTTTGAGGTGAGGTCTGATGTTATCGTGAGGCTTAAGTAAGCGTTTGAAAAAGTGTCATAAATATTCTAAACTTTAATAACCTGGGGGATTATTGCATTTTGAGATTCGTAAAAGTCCGATGACAAGAGTAACAGGTGGGAAGAAGAGGCTGGATTCTGATCATCTCCCTCTCTGTCACTCATAAAAATAAAGAAGTCGAATTCCAAAGCAGCGGTTGTCAACTTTTCCCTTTTCCCCCCATGGGTCCTCCTCCCACTATGAGATTGCGGATTAAGTTGGCTACTTTCCTGGCTACCTTTGGGCCCGGAATGTGCGATGAATTCTCACAGAAAACTAGAACAGGAGTTACATACTACCTGAAACCACGACTTCTGCTGCTGACAATGTATCATTGGTCTTCTTATTTTTACATTTTCTGGTCATGTTCAACATAAAATTATAAATTTGGCCTTTTCAATATGGAGCATTCAAGTATTACGTAAGCAGCTTGTGGGGGGGGGGGGGTCTAGGTAATTTCTTATTGTTTCTTATACTTGTTTCTTTCTAAAAAAAATCAGTTTTAAATTGTGTATTTAAGATATGAGTTTTATAGATAAAGTGTGATTAAAAGTGTTTCTAGATATTTTTTTAAAATGTCTATACGTTCGTTCTTTATAATAATTCTTGGATATTAGATTCGCTAATTTTATACCAAAAATGTAACCTTTAATCCGCTCGTTTTAGTTTCTACAAAAGCTGTACGTTATGTTTAAAAATTCTACCTAATATTTTATAATGTTGTTTAACGGGGAGGAGGGGGGGATGATCTACAGGGTGGCCACATGTCAGGGAAATGTCAGGGAAAAAAAAGTTTGTCAGGGAAATTAGGGAAATGCGAGTAGCTATCAAGGAAAATAGAAATTGACATTTATGCTATGTTATTTTTGTAGTGTATATATAACTTTTATAGTTTATTTAACAGATTTTAGAAGCTTTCCGAGGATTTCAAAGGATTATAAAGAATTTCAAACGATTTTTAAGGGATTTTAAGAGGTTCCTAGGAATTTAAAGGGCTTACAAGAGACTTTCATAATAATTAAAAGATTTAGTGGAATTTTAAAGAACTTTATGAAATTTTGGGGAATTCAACGAATTTTAAGGAATTTTAAAGTTCATTGTAGAATTTTTAATAATTTTAAGAAGCTTGTAAGGATTTTAAGAAATTTTTATTTTTTAAAGTGATTTTAAGTGATTTTAATATTCATCATGGAATTTAAAAAAATTTCAACTTATGTATTTTTTTTTTTTTTTAAAGATTTTGTAAGATTTTTGTTTCCAAGAATTTTTATTTAGAGATTTTAATGCATTTTAGGGAATTTCAAAGTTCCTAATTGAATTTT
>JAUESH010000039.1:2362660-2373328 GCA_032275165.1 Synergus magnus
GGAATTTTAGGGAATTTAAAGATGTTTCTAGGTATTTCAAAAGATTTCAATGAATTTTAAGGAATTTCAAGAGGGTTTTAAAAATTTAAAGAGATTTTTATGTATTTTAAAGGATTTAAAAGTTCCTCGTGGAATGAAAAAAATTTTTAAGAGATTTTTAAAAGATTTTGTGGAATTTTGAAGGATTACATGAAATTTTAAGAGATTTTTAAAGAAATTTTAAAATATTTTGAAGCTTTTCACGAAATTTAAAGGATTTCAAATGATTTTGAGGAATTTTAAAAGAATGAATTAAACTTTAAGTAGGGATTTCATGGAATATTAACAAATTTGTTGAAGGGATTTCGTTGAATTTTAAGACGTTTCTAGGAATTTCAAGGAGTTTTAAGAGACTTCCAAGGCATGGTTGTGAATTTTAGGTATTTTTACGAATTTTAAGTGATTTTAAAGTGTGTCGTGGAATTTTAAAGGATTTTAAGAGATTTTTCAAAGATTCCGTAAAATTTTAGGGGATTTAAAAAGATTTATTTTGAGTTTCAAAAGAATTGAAGTGATATTATGTGAAATTTTTTAAAAATTTCAATAGCATTATTATTGAAAATTTATTCGCATTTTTAATACTATTCTGTCAGGGAAATTTGTCTAAAAGTCCGGGAAATGTCAGGGAAATTGAAAAATTAAATCTTGTGGCCACCCTGATCTAAAAAGTGTTTACGTAATACTTGAACAGCCCCTATATAATTTATTAAACTCCCAAGACTTGTTCAGTGGAAATCATTAACCTTTAGAATGATAGAGTTAGATTGTAAAAGCTACTGCAAAAAAATGTAGTCAGTCGAGAGAGTTAAAATCGTAAGCTTGAAAGTTGAAAATTGAGAATTAAAAGAATTTATGTTCTATATAATCACGTAAATTGTTTTTCGCTTTTAGTCTTGAAATATCAACAGCACGTGTAAATGTAAAATATGACATAATTTTATAAGTGGTACCCATGGGTGGTGCCCTGTCGGCATTAAGTCATTAGAGTGCCGTTAGAAAATTTATTATCTTGTGTACGCATTCATTGCATAATGAATAAATGCAACCTTAACAAAAATGGAGCGAAAGATTTTCCGATCTCTTCTTAAGCTCACGTTGTCAGATTGATTTTTTTTTATCACAGAAATATGAGTAGGAAAGGAAACTTCAGAATGATTGATATTTGCTTCGGGTCAAAATCAATTTATTTGTACATTATTAAAGGTTTGAATTTGCAAGAGAGATCTCTACAATTTCCTTAAAATTCTTTAGTCATTCAAAATATTTTGAAATTTTGTTAATTTCAAAATAATTCTTTTAAAATCGTTAAAGTTCTTTTGATTTCTTTTAAATTCTTTTACAATCCTTTGAACTCTACTGAGTGCCTAATTAAAATTTTATTGATTTGGATTGGAGGTCAAAGTTTTTTTTTTTTTGCTTTTAGCCAAATTTTTTAGTATCTCCGTTCTGTTAGTTTAAGTTAGTTTTAATTTTTTTTCATCTATTTCTCACCTATTTTTATTTAAAAAAATCATCTTTTCACCTATTTTGATGATAACAGGTACTCTGATGACTGTCAATTATTCAAACTTATAAGTTTCGAAATGTAAAAGCTTTGAAAGAGATGATCGCTCGCACGTGGCCGAGTGTTGACTATGGATGACTATATCTATTCAATTAGAAAATTTTGGTGCTTTCGAGATTTCATACTCTCTCGCTGAAAAAAATGATAATTTCATATCTTTATGAGACGCGTAGGTGAGCGTTCTATCTATGAATGAGCCTGCCTACGCTCTCAATGTTAGTCAATAAATAATTTCCTCAGGGTCCTTGCTAGTACAGTTTCTGTTCTTATGTGGGTGTGAACGCGGTGCGCTCAATGGATAAAAGGCAGTTTTCGTTACCGTATTAGGAAATTCCCCACATTACCTTGAATTTTTCAAAAGTTTCACGACTTATAATGATATAATGATGTCTAAACAACTTCTATTCTATCGTCCTTTTAATTTATTACTGGACCAGCAAACTAGCCAACAATGCTAACGATAAAAACAATACCTGCTATTATTTTCAATGTGTATTTTCATCTGTATGTACACGAAAAAAATTAGTCATCGAAACTTTCCTTGACTGTCATCCCTTCATTTATTTAAATCGTAATTTCGCTCAAATATCAGTTACTTGAATTTATCATGCCATAAAAAAATCATTAAATTTAAAATTGAAAGGAGTACAAAGGGAGGCGTAAAGTAAACACTAATAATTTTCTCGCACTCTACTAATCCTATAGGGATCAAAGGAGAATCTGACTGAAACTATTGAGCGTTCTGCGTAGGTGGAAAAGATAATATAGGTGTATTAAAAAGTACCAAGAAGTTGGGAGGTTGCTCGCGGGATATTTAAATGGATCGTTAGCGGAAGTTTTATCGGAGGAACGAAGGCATGTCAGCTAAAGATTTTTTTTTTATGAGTACTGATTGATGCTTGAAGTGTCCAGACTATCTTAGGCGCAAGAATGTGTTCTATTTTCACATGATCTCGAGGTTCTAAACTTAAACCGTCTTGTTGGCATTAATTTTAGTTGCTCTCGCCCGCAAGTGCTGCAAGTTTGCCTTGCCAATGAGGGCAAAAAGTAAAAAAGACACCAAAGAGATCCCACAACGCGACTCTTTAAACCTTCTTCCGTGCTTTCAGAATGTGTCAAGATGCGACCTGTGTCTTCCCTGTGCGGCGCCATCGTGGTTTTCCTCTCTACCCTAGGATGTTATGCGTCTGGTAAGTTTTTTCTTCATTACAACCAAAATTAAAATCAATAAAATACCTGACAATATTCAAGTTTCAGGTAAATTTGGCCTTAGGTTTTAATTGAAATGATTTTAATTTCAATTGTGCGGGAATTTCGTGGACAAAATTTAGTAGACACCCTGTTTAATTTCAGAGTTTCCTGGTGAAGAGAATTTAATTTGATCAAGGCTACAGGGTGTCTACCCACCCTGGAAAACCTGGAATTGGCAGGGAATTTTTTGCAGAGATTTCAAGATATTTCAAGAGATTTTAATGAACTCCGACGGATTTTAAAATATTTTAAACGATTTTAAGACATTTACAGAGGATTTAAAAGATTTAAAAGAATTTCAAGTAATTTTAAGGGATTTCATTTCATGTCCCCCACATTGAAATTCCTTACAATCACTTGACACCACATAAAATCTCTTAAAATCTCTTGAAATTCCTTAGTCATTTAAAATCTGATGAAATCTATTAGGATGTCTTGAAATATTGTAAAATCTATAGAAATCTTTGTAACATCTTTTTCATAACTCTTTCAAACCCTTTCAAAAATCCCTTGAAATCTTGTGAAAACTCTTGAAAATCCTTAAACTGTCTTGAACTTTTTTAAAAATCTTTTGAAGTTCCTTAAAATATCTTGAAATCCCTTTGATTTCTTAGAATTTAAAGAATTTCAAGAGAATTGCTTTAAAATTACTAAAAATTTCAAGAGAAATACTTTTACTTTCCACAAAATCCTTTGTAATTTTCAAAAAGCTTTTAAAACCCCTTTAATTCCACAATAACAATACATTTTTTTAAGAAAATGCTCATATCTCTTAAAATTCATTTAAAAAATCTTTTGGTATCTAATCATTCTGTAAAATCCCTTAAAATTTCTAAAGAAATCTTTTAAAATTTATTTAAATCCCATGAGATCCCTTAAAATCTTTTGAATTTCTTTTTAAATTTTCCTTGAAGTTCTTTAAAATCAATTGAAATTCCTTAAAATAACTTGATATTCCCTAAAATCACTTAGAGTCTGTATGAAATCCCTTAAAATTCCTTAAAGTAATTTGAAGTATCTTAAAATCTCGAGCAACTTCGAGTGAATTTCTGCAAGTAAACAAATAAAAATAAAATGTAAACAAAAAATGGGGTTTCACAATTATTAGATAATGTTGTAATGAGGGGCAGGGGTGTTATAAAATTCCGTATTCCATACTTGAATGGCCAAAAATAATACCTGGAAAAAACCTGGAAAAGTCAGGGAATTTTTTTTTAGGAATAGAGTAGACACCCTGAGGCTATTTAATTTATGATTAATGTTATGACTGAAAGGAAAGAAATTGTGGAATTACAATTTGATTCTTTTATTACAGGGCAAAAGCAAGAGCTGGGCATGGTGTTCAATCGACACCCTCAACCCTTTGTTGCTCCACTTGGCGATGAAGTTTTTTTCGAATGTAGCTTAAATCTAGCAGCCGAGAAATTCGCATGGCGACATAGGCCACTGGGTTCCAATAAATGGGAGCCATTTATTCATATACCGAACAGTGGCGGTAAAACTTCCAAGCATGTGGTAACTTGTGACGATGAGTCGAAAGCTGGTGACTATAGATGTGTGGCTTTCTATGGTAAGTTTCTTTTATTCATTTTAAGTTAATGGAAAAGGGAGATTTTGTTATTCCATTACATATTAAAAGCTCTCTTAATACTTGGATATTTTCCTTTACCTTTGAAATATGATTTATAATTCTTAATTTTTCTTCCAGGAACAAGCGGTTTGGCGTCGGATCCAGCTCGCCTGACTATTGCAAAAATAGACAAGTTCTCTGACAAGAGCGACGTTGAGATTAAAGTACCTCTCGGAAATACAGTGCCAATAACTTGTCCTGTTCCATATTCCGCTCCCGAGCCAATAATCCAATTCTACAAAGATAACAATGCCATTGAAAGTGCCACAATATCGGGTAGCAGGACTATGATAATAGAAAATGCTAAACCCTCCGATTCCGGAAAATATCACTGCACAGCAAACAATTACCTAACGAATCAAATGTACCTCAGTAACTATAATACTATCCTCACAATAGAATCAAATCAGACCCATCTAAATCCATACTTCATCAAACAGCCACAAACGGAATACAAAGTGCAGCGAGGGAAGAATATAACTCTCGAATGCTTCGGGGCAGGATCTCCAGTTCCCTTTGTGGCTTGGTCTAAATTGGGAAGTAATTTGCCTACCAGAGCAACATACACGTCCTCGGGATTGTTGATAGTTGGAGCTCAACCTTCCGATCGAGGTGAATATGACTGCGTCTGGAGCAATGGAAGGTACAAAATAAAGTCAGTGATTATTTTGACTGTGGTTGAAGCTCCCAAGGTGGTAAAACCACCGAAAGGTTTAACTTTTGCTGAAGGAGGTGAACTTGATTTATCTTGCTCCGTAACTGGACAACCAGAACCAACAGTTGAATGGTTGATTAATGGAGAGACTCTAGTTCCTAATAACAATGTTGAAATCAGAGGTGCGACGCTCTCGATTTCGGTAGTGGAAAAGAAACACGCTGGAATTGTTCAGTGTGTTGCGAGCAATGAATATGGATCGCATTCGGGGTATAATTTACTTAGGGTGACTCCTAAGCAACATGTTGGAGGCGCTGTTGAATCGAGAGAAGATTACGGAATACCTAGTTCTAGACATAAGCACACAAGAGTTGGCGGTAGACGTCGAGGAAAAGGTCGCAAACGGAAAGGACCTGGTAATCATATTTACAACCTTCACAACGTTTTTTCGGATTTATATTCAAAATGTATTCCCTATGTTAACAATTCCTTTTCTTTTTATAGATGTTTTGGTACCGCCCGAACAGCCACAGGTGACAAGACTTTCAGACATGTCAGTGATGGTTAGATGGTCAGTGCCAGAAAACAATGGTTTGGAAATTCTGTTCTTCAAAGTTCAATACCGTGAATTTGGACAGAAAATGAATGGAAAACAGGCTAAATGGATGACTGCGAATACGGAGATTCCAAATCATGTACGATCTTTTGAAGTACAAGACTTGCAGCCAGGCAGCACTTATCGCTTCAGAATAGCCGCTGTTTATTCTAACAATGATAACAAACTGAGTCCAAATTCAGTAAAGTTTCACTTAAACCGAGACACGGGATACAACACTAACAAAATGCCAATTCCACTCTTCACAAATACAGAGGCTTTGAGTCCACACAGAATTCTTCTCATTTGGCAAAACCCTGACAAGTCTGTTGATATTGATGGGTTTTATGTTCATCATCGTGCTTCAACTTCTGCGGGAGCTTATCTGAAGACTACAGTTGAAGGAAAGAACTCGACAAGAGCTGTAATTGGTCATTTACAACCAGATACAACGTACGAGTTCAAAATACAAAGTTTTTCTGTAGATTCCGCTTCTGAGTTTTCTAAAATTTTGAGAGAAAAGACGAAGAAATCGCCGTTGGAGGTTCCTGTGCAGCAGGTTTTGCCGGAGAATAAACCGAAGCCTTTGGAGACTCCGAAGAATTCTAATATGTACGCTATCATTGGAGGAGTTTTTGGTGGAGGGATTCTTCTGGGAGGACTTATTGCGATAACTCTTGCTTACAGACGAAACAAGTCTAAGCAGAATCGTGACTCGTCGCAAGATCAAGGTACTCAAGGAAGCTAAGCTTAAAATTTTTATTTTAGGTTGACACAGTTTTTATTATATACTTTTCAACATTTTTTCTTCAACTTACTTGACTTTTCTAAGTCTTCCAGATTATTTTTGGACAATCGTAGATCAACTTTTGTAATTTATTAATCAATGCAAATCTACTAGACGTTTCCAAAATATTTTTTAACTATTTAAACAAGTATAAATCTCTTTTTCAAATACCTTTAATTTAATCTAAACTAGCCAAATATAATTCTTCATTCTATTAAAATGATATTTTTTGTAGCAAAACCAATCACAAACGGACGTGTAATGAACGGGGGAATAACCGACTCAAAGATAAACATAACATCAAATCCGCTGGCGGGTCTGGATGCGGTGGACGATGCGCTGCAGCCCAAGGTCAGTACGCGCGACTCTTGCAATCGATGCTTTCAATTCCCTGGAGAAAGCCCTGACAAGGCGGCACGCTCGCTTATTGCACCGGGAAATGTTCCTTCAAGAAATCGATTCGATCTCAACGGCCGTCATTGTCAATTTCTCCACCAGTCCCCACGCTAACGCCACGGTCTCACTTTCCGTGCTCCGTGGCTTTAGCTGGGGCCGCTCTGTTTACTCTCTATAGCTCTGCTCGCTCTCTGCACTCTCTCTGGAGCCGCTTTTCTTTGTTTTTTCCGAACACCACACACGTACGTTACCCACACGCTCTAGATCTGAAAGAAGCGAACGAACACGCATGTTTCTAAACAGAGCGGGCAACAGTCATCGATGGAAATGGCGTCGTTTCTTAACGGCCAGAACAACAACAGCAGCGTCCACAACAACGTCGACACAACCGGGACGGCCATCAACTCGCAAAATGAACATCCCCATCTCCAAGGAGCGGTGCCTATCGATCAACCCCTGTGAACCATCTTTTAGCCTCTAGTTTATTTTCATCGTGTGCTTCAGATTCTCCAGAAGATCACCACAAATGAACTGAAGGGAACTTTTAGTTCGACCTTTAGCATCTAAGACCCGTAAGACTAATTCTTTTTAATAGTAATTCTCGTAATATTTTTTTTACGAGCACTTACGGCCTACGAATCGAGATGTATAGATTTTTTGATACTTTTATTGATTGAACTGACTCAAATCAAGTATGTCTAATGCCGACTCTTGTGCGAATACCGAAAGAACCTCATTTTATATTATAATACTCTCTTATGTTAAGGAATGTCAGCCCTTCCAAGAACCTTAATGATTATTACGTGATAGAACTCTGCCAGCGAGTATTTTTTCTGCTTTTTAAAGAATTCTTATTAAGCATTTTAACTTTACAGCCTTTTAAAGATATTTTTAAACTGAAACTTTTTATGAAATATTCCAAATTGAAAGTCTTAATAGTTGAGCTTTATAATATTACTAATATTGCCTGTTTAAAAAAAAAAATTTTTAATGTTTAAAATTAGTAGTAACTTTTTCTCTTTTTTGTTGAACTCAGAACGTCGTTGGCAAAGCAAGAGATATTACAGTTTTTTACTGAGAGAAAAACTGACAATACAACTTTGATCTCTTTTTTTTATACTCGAACTTAGATCTTGTACTCGACCTTCGTTTCTTTTTTATTTATCTTTTTTCGAGAAGCGTTGTAGGTAAATGCAATTTTTTATTTGCACTGAGTAAGCTAATTCATTTATTTTCTTTTTTTTTTTTAAGAAGAAAGCTTATATAATTAATTTAAGGACATAATTGATGTTACTTACCATAAGAGAAAATTTAGTTTCGCCAACTTTACATTTGCAATAATAAATATTTTTTACTAAAACTAAGCCATTTACCTCTCTCTATAGGAAACGGAGGTACATGGCCTAGTTTTATAATAGCAACAAATATTTGTTATTGCGAGCGTAAAGTTGGTAAAACTAAATTTGCTCTTATGATATTACCACATGCCCTTAAAACGATTTTTTAATTAGATAAGGTTTTAAACACATTCAAATGTGTTTCCTCATATTTTCAGTATTTACATATGTATTTTATTTTATGTTTTGCTATTTATATACTTCTATATCTCTGAATTTCCACCTATTTTTATAATATACTTTTATTTAATACCGTCCACGTAAAACTACAGAAAATTACGGAAAACTGTTCGGTATTCGCACAAGCTTATCTAAGAATTTTATAAGACTTTATACAAATGGGGATCCAAAGTGTCTTAGAAAAATAAATATTTTTAAAGCTTTCTAAAAGCCAGAAAAAGGTATCTTTCTTTTTGAAAGAACTTCACCTTCAATTTTTATCTAGAAAACATATTTTTATTGAGACTTTTAAATACTCAAACTTGAAGCTACTTCTAATTCGTTGAATCCCCATTAAGATATAGATAAGCGAAGGTACCTTCGTAGCTCAATGAAAAGACATTTCAAATCCTTAAAGTCAATTAAAGCTTCAGTAATCATTAATAATTCAAATTCAAATTAAAGACTGGATCTTTAACAAAGTGCCTTCTCCATATTATAGAAATGTTCTGTTTTCCATGATTAGTCTTTCTCCAGATTCTATTTATTCATTTAAATTTTATTACATTCAAATTGTAACGTTCAAATTGTAATTCAAACGTTTATATTTCCAAATTAAACCGGTATCGTTATTTAATATGAAGTTTAGTAAAAAAAAATTAGAATTTTGAATCATCAAGTTTAAAATAATGAATTTTGACTTTAGAAAAATAAATTCTTATTGCCTAATTAAAGCGGAATTTCTGGAGTTTAGGGAACGCAATGTCTTGATAGTATCAATTTCTAATTTTATAGTCGGAATGTAAACTCATAGTTTTTCTTTTCCGAGCAGATAACTTTTATACAATTTCGTAACGGTTGTTTTACTTTTTCTGCTTTGTACATAATCGAAGCTCTAGTTACGTAAAGAAAGACTGGAAAGGCAAATCATTTAATGATATTTAAAAATGACAAATTAATGCAGCCTAACGAACAACAATTTAATAATTAATACGGCCTAACGAACAACGACTTAAAGAATATCATTTTTTGACGTTAGTTGGCAATAATTTTTCTAACGTGAAAATTGACTCTTTATATATTTTATAAAACGCTTATTATAACTAGAAGCAGAGATCCAGCCTTATGCTAACAGTATTGTGTTTTTTTTTTTTACAAGGAAGAGACTATTATTTACTACTCTAGGATCTCTTAGAACTGACCTACGTACAGTAATTATTTAGTTTTATTGCGTAGGACTAGGCAATAATATTTAATTAGGTGAAAGGAAACCAGTGAGAATCCTATTGTATGATGAGAAAGTGAGTAGAAAAAAGAGCAAGTGATAAAAAAAAGAGAATATGATAGAGAGAAAGGGAAAGAAAGAGAGAAATGTCATTAGGGAGCAAAATTATCCTTCGACAAAATTCTTTATGTGAAATTTGTAAATAATACGTACTTATAAAATCGATTAAGCATAATGTTCTTCCCTCTTAGGACAACGCGTTTGCAATATATTTTATATATTCAGAGAAATATATATTTTGAATAATATTTGTAAAAAAAATTAAAGATTTAAAAACGTTTTGAAATTGCAAGGCTCTGCAACCATACGTTCAAGTGATTAAGAGTGTGTAAGAAAATGTGAGAAAATGAATTTTGTACATAATAGGGTAAATTTTAACTTTAGAGCAATGCATGTGCCTTACATCTTGCCCTGGATCATAATATTAACAGTAATTATTTATATATTCGACTTTTTTCGTGTACTTAATATTTTTAGTAATAAAAGAATCAGAACTTAGTTTGCGAATTCTTTTATTTCTATTTCCTGTTAAGAGACTTCAATTTACAGATAGAGCTTTAAATTGGAGATTTTGTAGGTGAGTCCATAGCTTTCGTCTTAGAATTAAAAAATTAATTTTTATAACTTTTCAGTAAAGGAAGAAATTGACCACTGGCGAGGTTGCTGTATACCCCCGAGTTCAAGAATTTGAAGAAATCTTAATGTAAGCACTTTTAGATTGAATTTCAAAGGTAGTTGACTTATCGGGGTGGCCACATCTAAGGGAAATGTTAGGGGAAAAAAATTTGTCAGGGAAATTGAAAAATTGAATCTTCAGGGTGGCTACATGTCATTCTGGGTTTCTAATGATTTCAAACGATTTTCAATAATTTTAAGGGATTTTAAGAGGTTTCTAGGAATTTAAAGGGCT
>JAUESH010000039.1:2408922-2427652 GCA_032275165.1 Synergus magnus
TCTTTAAATTCTTACAAGCTTTTAAAAATCCTTTAAAATTCCACAAGGAACTTCCTTCAGATTAAGAACAAGGAAATTCCTTAAGATTCTTTTAATTCCTTGAACTTTCTTAAAAATCTCTTAAAATTCTTGAAAACTTCTTAAAATCCCTTATAATTCCAAAAAAATCTTTTTAAAAACTTGTGAAATCCTTTAAAATTCAATGAGGAAACATTAAAATACTACCCTAAAATCACTTTAAAAAACCAAAATTTTATAAAATGCTTACAATTTTTTAAAAATCCCTTAAAATTTCACAAGGAACTTTGAAATTCCTTAAAATTCTTTGAATTCCCTAAACTTTCTTAAAAATCTCTTAAAATTCTTGAAAACTTCTTAAAATCCCTTAAAATTCCAGAAAAACTTTTAAAAATCTTGTGAAATCCTTTAAAATTCAATAAGGAACATTAAAATACCCTAAAATTACTTTAAAAAATCAAAATTTCTTAAAATTCTTACAATTTTTTAAAAATCCTTTAAAATTCCACAAAGGAACTTCAAAATTCCTTATGATGCTTGGAATTCCCTAAATTTTCTTAAAAATCTCTTAAAATTCTTGAAAACTTCTTAAAATCCCTTAAAATTCCACAAAATATTTTTAAAATTTTGTGAAATCTTTTAAAATTCAATGAGGAACATTAAAATACCCTAAAATCACTTTAAAAAACCAAAATTTTATAAAATTCTTACAATTTTTTAAAAAACCCTTAAAATTTCGCAAGGAACCTTAAAATTCCTTAAAATTCTTTGAATTCCCTAAACTTTCTTAAAAATCTCTTAAAATTTTATGAAGCCCTTTAAAATTCTTTATAATGCTTCAAAATCTTTCGAAAGTTTCTAAAATCTGTTAAATAAGCTGTAAAAGCTATATATGTAATATGACAAAAATAACATAGCATAAAAGTCAATTTCTATTTTCCCTGACAACTACTCCTACTCCCATTTCCCTGACTTCCTTAATAAATTTTTTTTTTCCCTAACTTTTCCCTGACATGTGGCCACCCTGAATAGTTACTTTTAGTCAATATTTTATTCAAAATTAGTCACTTTTTTTGTTTACTATTTTAAAATCTTTGTCAGCTCTTTCAGCACGCTTCTTTATTTTTGTTTACACTAGTATACTTTTCTTATTCAAATTAAAAAAAAACTTAATTAACATAGCTGATACCTTGAACTAACTGCAATACTGGTTTTTTTCTGGACCTTTTATCTCGATATTTTATGATGATCATCAGATATTTTGACCAGATGTGTGTTCAGGGCAACAAAAATGACTATGAAAGAAAGCAGTATTCCAAGTTAAAGCTTCCACAATCCATGTATGCAAATTTATTCCGGGGTTTTATTTACCTTTCGACTGTAAGGAATAATCATGTTCGCATCTCTCTACTTTTTTGTTTTTGTCATTGGTTTTTTTTATCACTAGAGTTCAGTTTCATTCAAGAAGTGTTGAATATAGTCGAAAGAATCCTTTCTCGTTTTTGCAGGTAAAAAAACTATTTCATAAATAAATTGCCTTTAAAATGTATTCAAGAAACGTAAATTTTAATTTTCTTTTTCTACTTGAAATGTAGGTTTTTTAATCGGAAAAGAAACTTGATTAATAGTCAATTGCAATCTGGTACCAAGTTTAAATTTCAAATAATGAATGATGCTGAACGAAGAAACACGTGAGGCTTCTGTTTTCAATGCTAGACACAATAACGGAAGTCGAAAATTCTGAAAATTCGAATTTATCAGTCGTAGAGATTATAATTACAAACGATGTGAGGAAAAGAATTATACAACTTAAAAAATTCTTTTGTGTCACGAATCTGAATGTCTGAACCGAATATAATTTGAAAAACGCCTGCAGGTTGCCTGCATCTGTTTAAAAACATATGTAAGCAATCTGATTGGCGAATTACAGTCTAAAGTTTCATTTAAATTTTAAGTGAAAGCGGAACATTCGTACCATAAATAATTCAACTCTTATTTATGTTGCAAGATTCTTGAAACAGTCATATTTTTAATCAATTTTTAAATATTCAAAAAAATTAGTTTTAAAAATATTTAAAACATTTAAAATTTTCAAAATCCAAATTTATCGAATTATAAAAAAAACTAATTATTAAATTCCCTCAACTTTTTTTAATTCCCGAAAATGTAAGAGTTTGAGACAATTTATTAATTCGTTATTTTTCCAATTCATTAATTATAAATTTGGAAATTTGGCAATTCGATAAATTTGAATTTGCGGAAACTTGGAAATCCGAAAAATTATAATTCGGTATTTATTTTTTTGGTATTTTTGATTAGTCCCATATTTTTATTTTTTCAAGGAGGCTAACAATGAGTTTATTGACGTAACTACTTTACTGCAATGTAAATGTGTACTTTTAAATAAGCACTTGTTTTCTTTGTATTTTTCAAACTTTTTTTCATTACGTTACCAATTATGACTAACTTTCAAACGCTCGGAATTTTTTTGGAAAGTACATTATCGTCACTTGGAGCATCCCGAGAATCTCTGACGTTATTTTCCTATGAAGTCATGAATAAATTGTACTAAAATAAATTCTATACAATAATAAATAAGATTATAAGCGAAATTTAAAGAAATATTTTTAAAAAATCCTATTGAGATTGTTTTTAAATTAAAAAGGTCGTTTCGAAATTAGTAAAACTTTTAACTGATGTACAGAGTGATCCCAGGTATTCTCAGAGAATTTGAAAACTTCATAGAATTCTTAAAAAATTTCTCGAAATTACTTTAAATCATTTAAAGTATCTTGAAATCCTTTAAATTTCTTTAAATCCCTGATTAAAAATGTCTTGAAATCTTACAAAAATCCTGAAACACTTTTGAAACCTATTTCTCACCTATTTTTATTTGAAAAATTACCTTTTCACCTTTTCTAATGATAATAGGTACAGTGATAACTGATATTAATTTAATTTTTTTTACGTATTGTTTGCAACTCAACTGCGTTACTTTTCTTACTATCGTAAGAGAGACCTTATATTTATAATCGGGAAAAATGCGGAAATTATCCGGAATATAATATATAATTAGACATTATATGTTAAAAAAAATCATCATTTCGTAATTAGAAAATATAAATTTGAAAAGTAGAAAATTTTCCTCTGAAGTAAAAAACCGGTTTTTGTAATCGAACCACATTTTTTACTTCACGAAGTGTACATGTTTATTCACACCTAGTGAGTGATATAATCATTATAATCGATTTGGATCACTCGTACGCACATGGTTGACACGCTTGTAACAACGTGAGTGTGGATTGACGGTCGTCAGCTAATAACGTATGTACGTAAGTTAATTAGCTGGTTACCAATGACGCATTTTCATTGGAGGGACAATCGCGCCGCCTCTTTGTACTACAACTACATTCACGTAAACATTCCGAAACACCACCACTTTTACAATATCGTTGCAATGATCAAAAGTCAATTCGTTCCACCGCCGATTCAGTACTTCCAAGGCATCTTCGGGGAACTAAAGCTCCTCAAGTCACAGTCCATCCCAGTCTCAATTCTTTAATCCTGCCACCAAAGCAAGTGCAAAGTGCAACACATTTTTCTACATATCTTATTTCAACGCTTATTGAACAGAAACTTCTTAAGGAGAAATCTTTTTTTAAGAAAAGGATTTTCAAGAAAAGAATTTTCAAAAAAGGATCTATAAAGGCCTTTGTTAGCATTATCATTAGAGACTAGAAATTTGGGAAAAATAATTGAATTGAAATTAAAAGTGAGCTAATTGGACTTGTGTGGTCGAAGACCTGGGAACAAACTAAGATTATCTACGTAATTTAAGTGTACTGATGATGGAGTAATCATCGCGAGGAAAATGGCGACTGGAAATTAAAGTTTAATTCCACAACTAAGAGAAGCCAAAATTATCCATCATGAATGACTAATCGACCTTTAATTACAAACAAGATTTGGAAAGTTCTTCTTCAAACTTGGACCCAGTTTCAATTTTTTAAAGGAGAAGAGCAAATTTGATTTCTTGTCTAATGTCTTATTAACAATTTATTTATTATTGTAGAAATTGAAGAGACTCGAGTTATTGCTGAAAGCGATAAAGAGCGACTGCAAAAAATATAATCGATTTTGCGAGGGCCCAGTGCGGATACGATTCGACGTGTGAGGTCAGAAGCGATTAAAAAGTGGCACACGCGCTTTCCATCGTCTCCGAAGTAGAGGCAGCAGAAGAAGAAGGCTCAAGACCCGAGATATAGGTGGAAGTTTAGTCCTCCAGACGATGTCGATTCGACAGGGCGAGTGTGACGCGATGTCCTGCAGGTTTTATCCGATCAAAATGGTATCATGAAAGAAGTTCTTTTTTTTTTGCTCCTTGAAACGAGTCGTCTGACCTAGAAAGTGAATCCAGTCGAAAGAGAACCATCACTGGCGAAAAATCAGTCGCTCAAAATCACCCGGAAGATTTGAACCAACCTGAAGAGTTTTTAAAATCTTTGGGATATTCTTTTTGGAAATAGAAAAGATAATTTGTGGTGCAAGTGAGGAAATAATTTTGTGGAACGAATAACTTGGAATTCTAGAATCAAGATATATACGATACTTCATAGGAACAATTATATAAGAACTTTATGAGAACATTTATTTATAAGAATGCAGGAGACGTTTGAGAAAGTGATACCAACAATAGTTTGCACGAGAGTGAATTTTGGGGAGAATGGATTGCATACTGATGAGTTTGATTGTGAGAGGAAATCGAAAAATAGAAGGATAGCGAGGTCTCGAGCGAGAAGAAATTCAAGAAGATTATCTATCAATTTGAATCGATCCTCTTCATCATCGAGAAGCCCATCGCCTTTATCGAGTTCGCCAAAAGTTGTATCTTCTCCGGAGAATTTCAAGAGGGCGGATGTAAAAGAGGAAACTGAAGTAGTGGCTCCATTTAGTCCCGGGTATCGAGAATATCTTCAACTTTTGAACGTGCCTTCGACCGGATTTCCGCAAAATTTGGAGTGGAGCGAAAACAGTGGAGATGATCTAAGTTCTGAGTGGGATTCTGATCAATCCGGCAGATCAATCGATCTTGTGAATATCAATGACGCAAACTCGAAGGTAATTCGATGCGTGTGATTCGTTTCGTTATGGAAATCTTATATCTTTCTGGATTCAATTCTCATTTGGGATTTGAAAAACAGTATTATTCATTCTTTAAACCTGTCCAATTTCAATTTAGTTAGCTTTCAAACTTTAAAAAAAATAATTTTTTTACTCTAAAAATATAATTGAATTAAATTTTGGGGATTAGAATGCTGATCGTCCTTGTTAAAAATAATTTTATATACTATTGAATTAATTTTAAATAAAAAAATATTTTACAACTAAATAAAATGAAATCAGAAAATTCAAAAATTTTCTTTTTTCTTTGAAACTTGTATATTTTTATTCTTATCTGACATTTCAAAAATAGAATTCTGGTCGAACAAGTTTAGTGTATATGTAACTGTATACAAGACAATTAGCTTAAAGCATCTTTTTTTTAGTGATAAAGCTTTTTAACTTGCATAATTAACAGCGTCATAGCATATTTTATATTTATATGATGGTTCGAGTTTAAGTTAGACTCGAAGGTAAAGAATTGTATCTGGAATTATCAATTAGAAATTTGTGATAGATTGATTGATTCAAAACTTTGTATATCAATTTGTCATTTTATTATTATCAATCCGCGATACAAAAAATTGAGATTTACCCAACAGGACTTTCAACTTTGACTTTTCATTCCGAGTATTATGACTTTAAAGTCAAAGGGTAATTAATTGTAGATAAGTTGATAATTGGAAATTTTGAAAAACGATAAACGTTCAAGAACACTTGATTTACTTAACATGCATCATATTAATTGTATAATAATTTCCAGCCTCATCGAAAATATGATTTTGAAATTTTCTAGAAAATTTTATAAAATGCTAAATGTTATTCCTTTTTGTTTGTTTCAGACTTCGGGATGGAGGAAACTCAGAAATATTGTTCACTGGACGCCCTTCTTCCAAACGTACAAGAAACAACGATATCCATGGGTAAGTTATAAATAATCTTAGCAATTTATCAGAAAATTGAGTTGAATAATATTTAAATATGTAGACTTTTATGAAACTACCCACATTTAAAGTTAAATTTTAAACTTAGAAATTCGAAAGCAAACAAAAATTATTTATTGTCGCAGGTTCAATTGGGTGGACACCAGGGAAATTTCCGAGCGGGTCCAACTCCAGGAACAATTTTAAAAAAACTTTGTCCTCAAGAAGAAGCATGCTTCAAATTATTGATGCACGATATTCTGAGGCCTTACGTGCCTGAATTTAAAGGAGTACTGGATGTTCGGGAGTCAGAAGAAAGAACACAACAGGAAGCAGATTCGGTCGTGACAAGGGAAGGCGAAACGGAAGTGGATAAAAGGACAATTATATCCTCGTATCTGCAACTTCAGGACCTTTTGGGCGATTTCGAACAGCCTTGTGTTATGGACTGCAAAGTTGGAGTCCGAACTTATTTAGAATCTGAGCTCGCGAAAGCCAAAGAAAGACCTAAGGTATGAACCAGAAGTTTTGAATATTTAAGGGCATGTGAAAGTTTACCATAAGAGCAATTTAGTTTAGACGGGTTTTTTTCCACAATTTTTATTTTTTCAAAAAAATAATAGTGCCCAGACATCAGAGTTAATTTCCTTTCTATCTCGACACTATTATTTTTGTTGAAAAATTAAAAATTGTGGAAAAAAAAACCGTCTAAACTAAATTGCTCTTATGGTAAACTTTCACCTGCCCTTAAATGAACAAAATATTTTTTCCAAATTCTGTTTTATCCAGAAATATTGTCCTGACTAAAAATAAAAATAGGCCTTACAAGTTTCACATCCTAAAGTTCATATTCTGAATTTAATTTTTAATTAAATTAATGCCCAATAAATTGTTATGTATATTAAGAATTTCATTTTTTACAGTTGCGTAAGGACATGTACGAGAAAATGGTTCAAGTCGATCCTTCAGCACCAACTGCCGAAGAACGTAGAGTTCAAGGAGTTACAAAACCTCGATACATGGTTTGGCGAGAAACAATATCCAGTACAGCGACACTCGGTTTTCGAGTTGAAGGAATCAAGTTAGCACATGGTGGTTCTTCAAAAGACTTCAAAACGACGAGGACACGAGAACAGGTGAGCAAATTAAAAAATAAAGTTAGTTTTCTTTTAAAGACGAAAGAAAAAAATTTACAAACTTGAAAAATCCCCCCCTCCCCAAAAAAAACAATACCTTCTCATTTGACGAGAATGTAAACAAAAAAATAGGGTTTATTTTCCATTTTTCTCGGTCCAGTAATCACTCTAATAATTCCTGAGTATAGAATTTTAATGAATTGTTTTTAATAATTATTATTAATTGTCAATGAAAAATGTTCTGATGATAAATAGTTAATAAATAACAAATATTTTTCAAGGTGACCGAGGCGCTAAAGCGATTCGTCGATGGTTATCCTCACGCACTTTCGAAATACCTGCAACGCTTGAAAGCTATTCGAGCAACTTTAAAAGCTTCGCCATTTTTCGCCTCCCATGAAGTTGTGGGCTCGAGTCTTTTATTCGTTCACGACTCTCGGAACGCTGGAGTTTGGATGATAGATTTTGCGAAAACATTGCCTTTACCCCAACACCTGCCTCGCATTCGTCACGACGCTGAATGGCAAGTTGGCAATCACGAGGATGGCTATTTAATAGGAGTCAACAACCTCATAGACATTTTCGAAGACATTCGAAACTCCGAAACGTAACTACTCAAAAGAAACGTTACCACTGCCAGACTTGAATGTTAGCGGTTGGAAAAGTGAACTAACTCTCCAGATTTTCTATATCGAAATTAGTCTAGTGTAAACGAATTTCCCTAATTTAGTTACGAATTTCAAAAGGAATTCGGCGATTGACAATTTACGTAAGAAGTAGACGTAAAAAATAATGTATAGGGGATACGCACTGTGTTCAAGATAGATTTGATCCTACTTTATTCGCTTAATTATTTCCTTATTCAAGAGGCAAGTTCCTATGAAGAAAACAAATGACAAGGAACGCGAAAAGTATTTTCATAAAAGCACAATTTCGTAATTTTTAAATTATAACGAGAACCAGACCAAAGACGCGGTGGCTTTTTTGCTGCCTAGAAACCCACAACTGTATATTAGTGAAGGAAAAGAGCGCTAGACTGTAATGTTTATAGTTAATTTAATTTTCACCATATACGTAAGTTTTTATTTATATTGCAAATAACACTGTGAAATCAGTTTTGGTACAAGATCGTCTGTGTTTTGTAATCAACTATAATCATACATTTGTAAATTACGTCACCGTTTCCACACTTTGTATTCACTCTGACCATCATCAACCATCATCGCGTATTAAAAAGATGCATTCTAATTACCACACATGTTGATGTTTTTTTCGCACGAGACATTCCTCCTGTTTTTTTATTCTAATTGTACTACGAAACTAGAACGTAAAAGCTATCTCACAATTTGCGTTTGTAGCAGAAGAAACTGTCTTTTTTTATGTGAAAGACTATAACAAGAGAGAATGACGTCCGATAGTTAAACCAAATAGTTCAATTAATTAGAGGAAAAATTTTGGAAAAACAAAGTTTGAAAGAGTATATAAATTTTTAGTTGAAATTTGAATTTACAATCCAAATTCATTTGCTACTTGATGCTCAAAAATCTTTTTTCAAAAATCAAATTTACTTCTTCCAAAATTCTTTTAAAATATATTTACCCTCGTCAATTGCTTCTCCAAATGTACAATTTTACTCGGAATCGATTTCTCATTTGCCGAAATTAATAAATAAGACTACATAAATTTCTTTTAAGGTTTCTTTCAAGGCGTGTAAGAATTAGTCCTGGGAGGCTGAGTCTGAACGGATTGTTGCTGGTTGTTGGTGGTCTGTGTCGAAGAAATCGTCGTGGGTGCGAGGACTCGAGCATAGACTGCAGCGCCCGTTTTAAGGCCAGCGGCCGTGGGTATCACTTTTAAACCATGTAAAGTTTTAATATTTAATAACTGACTGGGTAAAATAATAGGCTGTTGCTGAGAGGATTGGGCTTGTTGGGATTGTTGTTTTCCTAGAATTACTCCCCCACTTCCACTGACTCCTACACCTTTGCTACCACTAGCGAGTACGATGGGTTTTCCAGCGAGTTGAGCAGTAACCATACGAACAGTTTGTTGGCCTGGTGTTTGTTGTTGCTGCTGCTGGTGCTGATGAGTGCTCACGATTATTTTTGGTGGGACGGATGAAGTTTGAGCCTGAGATACGACCTAACCAGGAATAAATAAACAAAATTAAAGAAATCAGAAAAAAGGTTGCTAAAAAATCTTAACATATCTAAAGTCACAATTACTTGGTATTGAGTCTGGATGACTTGTTTGCCTTGTCTATTAATTTGAGTCCCGTGACCCGTAGTAGAAGCCAGCTTTAATCCTTGCTTTGCTAGCAGGCTTTCTACCGAAATTAATTGTCCTCCTCCTGCACTGGTAAGAACCTTTGCCAAAATTTTTTGTTGATTCTGTTGCTGTTGTTGCGGAGACTGTTGAATTTGAACAGCAATAGGTTTACCACCAATTTGAGCAATGATCCTTTGCATTCCAGGAGTTTGAAGTTGTTGTTGGTTTGCAGTGACAACTCGTTGTTGAAGCTGCTGTTGTTGCTGCAAAAGAAAAAATTCAAAATCAAAATTTTAAAATGTTTTAAATTTAAGTAACTTTGAAAATTAAAACATTAGAACTTAATGTAGTAGAATCAATACAATATTATAAAAACTACTTTTAATTGCTGTTGTTGTTGTTGCTGAAGCTGTTGAGATTGTGCAGCTCCAACCGCAGATTGTTTAATAAAAATAGTCTGTCCCTGAAGTCCGTGTCCGGTCAATAAAGATTTAATCTGCCCTGAACTGACTAACTTAATCTGGGACGAGAGCAATGTTTTTCCTGGTAAAACATGTTGCTGTTGTTGCGGTTGTTGCTTCACATTAGCATTCTGTAAAATACTTTTTGCTCCCTGATTCGTCATAACCGTTTGCTGCTGCTGTTGCTGCTGATTTTGAATTTTCGCAGTGGGAAATATCGTAGGAACACTAGGAGAAGTACTCCCGGAACTACTAGCAACTGAAGTTGAAACCGACTGGGCCGAATGAAGAACTGAGTGACCAGATAATCTAATTGTTTGCAAACCAGCCGAAGTTGAAACTTGAATTTGATGATGGGGAAAGTGTTGCTGATTTGACTGAAGAAGACTCTGTGACGTGGTTGTTTTTACAACAGGAACTGGTTTAACATTCGGAGTTGGTGAAGTTTTCTTAATAGGAGATTGAGTCACTATTTGTGGCTTCGTATCTATTGGTGTTGAAGTTTCACGGGTCATCATTGAACTTGAAATGACACTGGAGGGAATCGAACTTGTCGGTGTTATAGGAGGTGGAGTTGACACCGAAATAGTCGGGGTTGTTGGAATCTGAGGGGGAATTGAGACAACAATTGTTGGAGCCTCGATGGAAGTTGGTTGCTCCAAGACGATTTTATCCTCTGATTTTCTCGTCTCTTTCCTAAAAGAAGATTTTAAAGTTAAATTCTATCTAACATTATTGAAAAATCGGATTTTTTTATATTACAATCATTTACAATTACTAGTTTAAACTCTAGCATGTTAATCTTGAAAGGTTTTGTGGTATCTTAGGTGGATCGATAAGAGTCAGCTTAATAATTTCTGGCGAGTAATGAGTCAGTTTCAGTTGAGCCTTCTAGGCACTTTTATCTACCAAAGTTAATAAATCCTTAATCCTTAATGAAGTGTGGTTGATCTTATAAGAACCCTAGTATAAGATACTACAGGTTTTAAGGATAATAGTTAGAAATTACAAACCTGGTAATAACCGGAGCTGTTTGTGCTGCAGATTTCTTTTCCTTCTTTGACGTCGTTTCTTTAGTGACACTAGTCGTTTGATTATGAAATTGATCTTTCCCACTTGCAGGTTTCCCACTCGATTGGATAGATTTGTTTCTCGAGGATGCACTAGTGCTCTTCTTGTTTTTAGGTACGCCTTGAAATTGCTGATGGTACATTTCTAAAAAAAGAACGTGCAATTAGTTTTAAATATAATAAAATTAGACCATTTTTTAAAAAAAACATGGATTTAACTACATACCGAATTCAGACTCTGACCGAGCTCGATGAAGATAAAGCCACTCTTTTCTTCTAGGATAATACCTAACACAAGGATCAGCTTCATAATGAAGTCTATCCAAAGCTCCAGAAACGACGGAATGCAAATTGCCTTCTTTGTCATGATTACTATCAGTTTCATCGAGTTCTCTAATATATTGAGAATCCTTCAGCAACTGACAAATATCAGCTCTAGTGCCTTCACCATTTGGAAGTCTAGCTGTCGCATCTCGCACAAGTGCTAAAATGGTAACAAAATTTGGACGATCTGCTACTAAGAGAGAGTGGCCACGAGGCTTTGTCAAACCAGAACCTGTAAATGAAACAAACCTTTCTAATGTTTATTCTAGTTATTCTTACTCCAATTTCAAGTTCACTTATTACGTACCAACATTATGTTGGTAAATTCCCTTTACTGGACCAACAACAGAAGAGTAGCCATGCATTCTGTAAGTAAATGCTTTATGTGGTGCCGCGTATCTCATTCGTTCTTGTCTTCTGAATTCTTCTCGTTCTTCTAGACTAGAAGGCCGGACTTTCCAGTCAGTAGGATACAAAGCACGAGGTGGTTCCCATTCTGCAACAGAACTCATGAGACCTGTATCTGGTCCTACGGATTCCGAAACAGGACTTTCTGATCTAATTCCAGTTGGGGTGGAATTAATACTATTACTGTTACTGACACTTGGTTGTGCCAATTGAGCTTTTGTTGAGTTTGTTGCGTAAGTTACTGGTTGTGGGGGTCCCAATGAATCCCTTGAAAAAAATCAAATACAAATGATTGTCAAGTACATTGACCTTATTTATCTACTTTTAGATTAGAATTAAAGACAAAATACCTTACCTGTGAAGGAGAAATCGATTGCAAAGTGTCGCAAGTCGTGAATCGGAATCTCTTCCAGCTCCGATCCAAGCATAAACACCACGACCCTTATTTTCTAGATAAGGAACGAGTTCCTGCTCTCCATCATTTTGTTGATCCAAATCCTGAGGATAAGTTAATTCGCCTGCAAGAAAGCCCAAGGCCAGCGGCACTAGCGAAGGCCACGAAGGTGCCAAAGAGTACCTTCAGAATAGAAACCAGATTTTTGAATATCAAATATTAGCTTCAAAATTGATTAACACGATAGCCGTGATTTTATGTTTTACCAATCGTTTAATGGCGAGATGGGATTTCCTTGCCACTGCATAATTGCTTCTTTCATCTCTGCAGTGTTCATTCGATATTCGCCCTTGGAAATGAAGGCATCTCTTAAGAGGGAAAAGAAGCAAGTGTGTGTTTCCTGCATTAATTCCAGATCACCACCGTCAGTTAGGGAAAGATCATCACCTCCGGATATGGAAACTTCTTTCTCTGTTATCATTATATCTTCATTCTCACACCTAGAAAAAAATTCTGTATATTACAAGATGATCTACAAAATTTATATCTGAAATTTAGTATGAATTAAGTATCTTGAGCAAAGTTAATTTTCTGAAATTTACATACTTGACTTCATTGAGAATGTCGATACCATCGTCAAGTTGAATAGGCAACTGCATCATATCAATGCTATCCAGGTCTAATTCCTTTTTATCCATCTCATCCTCTTCTTCTGGTTCTACTCTAATTTCTTCTTTCACTGAGTGCTGATCTACCATAATTTCAGTTTCGTAATCCATATCATCAACTTCTCTTTTTACCTCCGACATCGGAATTATCATCGTGTGATGTTTATTACTTTTTGGGGTCAAGGAAGTCCTAAAAATGAAAACAAGGTAAGAAAATCTCTGGCAATCAAGCTTAGAGAACACATAAATAAATGAAATATAAAATATGTAATGCATACATTTTTTGTTTCGGTTGAGGACGGTGTTCATAAACATCGAGAGGTTCTGCCTTCACACTCGGAAAATTGGGACTCTTGCGTTCAGTTTCCAAAAGACTCGAGTGTTTAATCTCTTCTGTCATGTGAGAATAATCGTTGTTATCACTTTCATGCTTAATGGTATTAGAATTAATCTTTGGTACCGAAGGATGAGGGAGAGGAGATTGTTCCAACTTTATTCTTTTTTTCGAGGTCGGTACTCGCATAGGACCTGGCGCAACAATTTTATGTTTCTGACCGATCTGAGCTCTTTGCATCAAATCGGTAAAGGCAATACCTTGAGTATTCAGTTCAGGATGATTCTGAAATAAAAGAAATGCAAAAATTGTTAATCATCGAACCTTAAATTTTATTGAAATAGGTCAAATGAAAAATTAAATATTTTAAACCTACATCACGCCGCGTTCTTCTTTTTTTATGAGCAATTAGCATTGCTCGATAAGATTCCTCTGTCTGTTCCCGCATAGAAAAGGACAAACTTGGAACATATTCAGAACGCTGAAGAGTAGAAAAAACGGGCCGAATCGCATCGTCCTCGTTGCTCATTTGCATTCCTCTTATCAAAGGAATTTGAGGTGTCATTAGGGATCGTTTCTTTTTTTTCTGCTTGGAATTATTAAGCTGAAACTGTGGATAGTTTTCTTCGTTTTCAGATGTTGAATCATCACCAATCCTCGAACTTGTTCCAAGCTCAGCTCTCAAAGCGTTCATTTCTTCCATGTAACGAACTTGCGTCTTCTCCTCGACTGTATATTTTTTTTAAATTTGTATTTGATTTCAATCTAAAATAAATTTAAAATTTCAGACCAGATTTAAACTCACCTAGTGCTGGTCTAGGCTTCCTCCAGTGGAATTTAGAAAGCGTTCGATGAGAGTTTTGACTAAAACCTTGCTTGTAGGCATTCGAGAGTAAACTTTCTCTCGATTTTAAAAGCTGACTGGCTAATTCGTAGGCGTGTTTTCGTTTTTCGAATAATACCCTTCTTTGCTGAGCTTTTCGCACTAAGTTTCGCATTCTTCTGATGTCAGGACGGTAGTGACCAGCGGAAAGATGCTTGTGAAATGAGTCCAAAGGCGAGACACCGAACCTAAGCATTTCAGACTAATTATTAATACTAGTTTTACTAAAAGTCGATAGTAGATACATAAAATGAATACCTGTCGCTTTCTCCTTCGAAAAGCATTTGCACAGTCTTCTCTAATTCTAACTCGGCATCACAATCTTTGGGAAATTGTGGTAACAAACTATATAAAGATTCTTTTTGAGTTTCCGAAAGAGATTCTTGCCATAGCCGAGGATAATCGAAAAGCTCTCGAAAAATGGAAGGGTGTTCGCACAAATCTTGTGGTAATTTTGCTTTAACGCCTGCTGCCACACATGTTTCCCATCGCTGGAGATAAAAAATAATATATATACAACTTTCTTCTTTGTTTAAAATTTTTTTTTAGAGATTAAAAACTTATTTTTAGGTAGAAAGTTTCAACTTACCAAGTGATTTTCGTTTTCTTCTTGTTCTTCATGCTGCGAACCATCGTCGTTTTTATCCTCTTCGTCTTCAAGGGAAGAATTAGCTTCCGAACCCTCCGTTCCTTGATCTTCGTCGGAATCTCCGCCAGTACCTGAAGATGAACTACTATCACTGCTGTTACTTGTACTCGTATTCGTCCCTGACCCTGGAGACATATCGTCATCTTCATCTTCTTCTGCGCCGGAATCGCCGTTAGCTGAACATTCATCCACCTAAAAGTTATTTTTAACAATTTAAAAAACTTTTAAAAATTAAGAGAAAACATGCAAACATTTCAAACTTATTTAAAACATTAGAAAGAAAAAATTGCACTTAGATAAACAAAAAATACCAACAGTTAGAAAACCCAATAAATAAATAGTCCAAGAATTAAGAAAAAGGAAAACTTAAATTAAGAATAATAAGACCTATACAAATAGAGATCAAATTAGATAAAATTCTCGTGCGATACAAGTCGAGAACATTGTAAAACTTGCAAAAATACCAAAAGATAAACAAACCCTACTTCTCGGGGTATCCGTCGAAGATCAAAACAAAATATTTTCAAAAGAAATATATAAAATTGAGCGCTTTCGCAAAATTTGACCGAAAATAGAGGAAAACTAACCTCCATTTCGACAACTCTTCCTGTTAGTCGTTTTTGGTCGCTTTCACCCACGAGATATTTGGTGCGAAAGGTCGATTCGCAGATACTCGGGAAAACGTTTTCTGGTGTTTAATATTGTCAAAAACAACAACAAACAACGGTAGGAAAGGCAATTTTCAGAAGTTTAGGGAATTCGCTTTTTATTGATCGCGCATTAGGTAATCTCGCTTTTAGCGGCCGTTGGTGCTCTCGCATTTGCGCTACTGATTCTCCTTTGGAAAATTTCAGTCATGGCGTGAAGTATTGTCGAGTAGCAGACGCACCATTTATGCACTTAAAGGACGCATTTTATTTTTGCTGCCCTGCGAAGCCATCTTTGTATGAGCTGATCCCTGGTATCTTCATTGGTGGATTCTTACAAATTCATAAATCTTCTCCAATTATTGGTCAGAACTACATTTATTCGTCCAAAAGACGCGTTTTTTCACGAATGAAAGAGCTTACATTCTTTTAGAACAATAGTTTATTTGGTGCTTAACTGCGCGTGCGTCGCACTCGGAATCTTATTGGTTGCTTTTCGCGCGCTGTTTAAAATGCTTAAAAAATACTTTTTTTTTGTTTATTATAAATAATGGCTTTCTAATTTATAGAATTGCACAAAAAAAAATAAAATAAACTAAATGTTTAATGAAATACAAGTTCATGTCAGGAATTGAAATAAAATAAACTGAATTTACAAAATATAAGTACATAACATTTTTTTCCACGCCTTACTTCTAAAATTATTCAAATAGGAATATTTTTTACAATTTCGAAAGATTATTTATTTTAATTATTCTGAAAAACTCTGACATTTCCAATGGCTTTGATATGACTCTTCAGACTATTCCTTAGGGGGCACCAGATGAAAGGAATGTGAAATGGATTACGGGATGAAATGATAGAGGTGTTCCTTTGAATAAATAAAAGGTGCCCTTATTTTTTGAAAATTAGAATGTTTAATAAGTCAACTTTAATAATAGGAATACAAATCTTAATAATTAACCCAGTTAAATGTAAGTTCAGAAGTTTCTGAAACACGAGAAAACACTTTTTTTAAAGAAGCGTTTCAAAATACAGTTTTGAAAAATAGTGTTTTTATCAGATAAGAGATTCCTTCCTGTGTATAGTTTATATGTAATATTTCTCGAAACCTTCTTGCTTGCTGTTAAGAAATTTAAAATGGGATTCCAAATGGATAATACTTGCTTTCCTTACATCTGAAACGCAAATAAAAATTTAATTTCATACCGAAAACTTTCAACTTATTTTCAAAGTAAATTATTACTATGAATTTCAAATAATTATTTATATAAAAAAATGAGTACCTCTCGATTAAAACTACGCGTTTTCCAGTTTCAAGAGATTCAAGAAGTTTCATTTCATCTTCAGTCAAAGCAAAGTCAAAAATCTCAAAATTTTCTTTAATTCGGGATTTGGTTACTGATTTTGGAATTACAGCAGCACCCATTTGTATCTGAAAAAGTAATAAATGGTTAAAAATAAGAAAAAAGTATTTTTAGTAGAAAGAAAGTCGGATAATTTTAATTATTATTCTTATTTATTTGTATTCTTACGACAAATCTCAAGGCAATTTGCGCTGAGGTTTTGCCATATTTTTTCCCAAGTTCAATGACTTTGGGATTTTCCAAAAAGTTTGGCATTTTTTCATCGGCATATTTTGAACTGTCACTAGGTCTTCCGAGGGGCGTATAACCGGTTACGGTTATTCCATTCTTTTTGCAAAATTCTATCAATCGTTTCTGATTTATGTTGATATTAAGCTCCACCTGTGGATTCATTAAGATTTGGAAAATTAATATCCATAGACAAATGTAATTAAATATATTCATCAGCAAATAAATAATATTTTGATAAGGGAAAGTTACCTGGTTATTGACTGGTTTTATTGTTGCTGCTGCGAGTAATCTTGTAATCTGCTCCGAATTAAAATTGCTAATTCCAATGTTACGAGCAAGTCCTTGACGGAAACATTCTTCCATTCCTTTCCACGTTTCCAAATAATCATCATCAGTAGTTATTACGTTTCCTTCCTCATTTACGGGAAACAAATCTGGTCCTTCCTTTAAATAAATGTTCTTTAATAAAATCATGTTTTAATTTAATTTTAATGTTTTCTTTACCTTGAAGGCAATGGGAAAATGAACAAGATACAGGTCCACATAATCCAATCCAAGATTTTTCAAAGATTCCTTGCAAGCTGGAAGGACCTTTTCTTCCTTATGAAAAGTATTCCAAAGCTAGAAAAAAATGTATGAATTAAGAAGGTAAATGGTCTAGTTATAGCAAAAAATATTTATTATTGCAATTTCAAAGTTGCCAAAGCTAAAATTGTTCTTATGGTTGCCACATGCCTTTAAAAATTTAATTTATTCAAGTTTAAGTGCTATAAGAATTTTTTCTATTGATTTACTCGCAGAGAAATTTCTTACCTTCGTCGTGACAAAAATATCCTCTCTTTTGACAGTACCATCTTCAATTTTTGCTCGAATCGCTCTGCCTACCTCATTTTCATTTTGGTAAAAATAAGCAGTATCGATGGATCGATATCCCAGCTGTATGGCATATTTTACAGCCTCTTCCACTTCATTTGGCTTTGACTATAAAAAAGAAAAAATATTATTTGTATGTACAGGTACAAATTTTTAAATTATGATTCTCTCTTATGATTATTCCCCTTTTTAACAAAATTGCGGGAAAACATTAATTAATAATTAAAAATTAATATAGGTAGAAAAAAAAGTGGAACAAAATCGCAAAGTCGTTTTTAAATGCTGGAAATATAATATTATTGAAAATATTCACCAGATAAGTTCCAAGGCCAAGTATTGGCATTTTATTTCCATTGGAAAATTGTAAAAAATAGTCCTTCGTAGTCATCTTCAATCTGCGTGTTTGAGAAATCTTTCAATACGAATTTATAACTTTCTGAAACTGTAAACCACTTTTGACCTAGAATTTTATATTTCATCAATCCTTTTGCATGAGGCTACAACAAAGATAAATATAATTTCCTGCAATCTCTCTATATCTTAATTATTTATCTGTCATTTTGATAAGGGAAAAGCACCAATATGCGCGGAAATCAAATTAGGTTAGGTAATCGTAAGCCATTTGGCCGTAAGTTCAACCTAAATTTGTTTTGGAATATAATTTAAGTGTTTCTTTAGTAAAAGTATGATATTTGTGAATGTGGTGAAGAAAAGTGTTGAATTTTTACTTCAAATACTTTAAAATGTCGATTGCCGCAAGGGAGTGTGTGTAGTTTGAATTTTCCTGCCAACAAACACTGCAACAGTGTTCCCAAAAGAGTACTCCCTGCGCGCGCATCATTTTGGCTTACCACTGGAGAAATTCTCCCATTGGTCCAACTTTTACGCGCGCGATTCAAAATCGAATTAATTTATA
>JAUESH010000039.1:2444048-2458249 GCA_032275165.1 Synergus magnus
GTAATAAAATTACACTGCTCTTAATAGGAATATTTTACAAACCGAAATGGAAATTTACATCGTTTTTTTACAGTGTACAGTGCCCTGCATAAATGCCTTTCCCTGTGAAGTTAGGTGATAACTTGATTCCGCAATTACCCAACTTCACAGGGAAAGGCATTTATGCAGGGCAGTGTACCGTGTACCATGCTACACCTACACCACATGGCTCAGGCTACACACATATATCGAACACGTGGAACATAACCTATATTTCAAAACGATCGAGCCTTTAAAATATAATTTTTATTCACAGGTTTTATTATATTTTACAAAACATGCTATGCTAGTCCAAGTTTGCGAAATGTTACACGACTTAATAGGTGTTATTTTGTTTTAATAAACCTTGAAATATGATACCGGTTAGAAGATGTGTTGCAGAGGTTTTGATGAGGAGAAATTCCTTTTTCTATACATTTCTCAAAAGGTTAGTATGTTGTTTTATATTATTGTTTTTTTACAAGTTAATTGAGTAATATTCTCTATTAACCTGAAGTATTTCATTATAATGAACCCGTGATTATAGGTAATCCACATTTATCCTAATATCTCTGAGAAATAACCGAAATAGCGTATCACGAAAATGAAATTCTTTCAAATAAAATAATGAAATTTCTAATCTTCACAGATCTATACGTCCAGCTTTTCCAGTAGTAGAACAATGTAGAGGAAAAAGCAATAATGACAATGCCAATTTTACAGCACTTATCAAACCTGTCCAAGTAAAACCAAATCCAGATGATATTAACGTTGGTTTGGAACTTTCTGGTGCTCTTGTTAAAGATGATATTAAAAAAATCTTGGATAAGTTTTCAAATCTTAAAGAGATCAAAACCCTTGCTCTGGAATATGGTCTAGACGGTAAGCGAAAAATAACTTTTGTTCTTAAGTTTGTTTTAAATTTAATTATATAAATAACAGTAATACTGCAAAGCTAAATTAATTTTAAATGACACATTAATTTTTAATGTATTTTATATACTGAATTGTATTTGTAATATTTGCAGATAATCTTCAACGTCAAGCTCATGAAAATTTTCGACAATACTGTTTGCAAACACCAACACTGCCAGTAGATCTTCATGTCATTTTAAGTGATATTCTTCAAGGAGCAGGACATGTTACAGATCTCTTTCCATATTTTATACGTCATGCCAAACTAATTTTCCCCCATATTGAATGTCTCGATGATCTTAAAAAAATCAGCGATCTTAGAACTCCAGCAAATTGGTAAGTATCTAATCTGACCAAAAAAATACATCGCTACTAAATAGTAAATACACAATCATATTGTGGAAATAAAGAACGAATTCTTCTTTTTAATTTTTAGGTATCCATACGCTAGGGAGAAAAACAGAAAGATTATTTTCCATGCTGGTCCAACGAATAGTGGAAAAACTTATCATGCACTAAAAAGATTCATGACTGCAGCTTCTGGAGTTTACTGTGGGCCTTTGAAATTGTTGGCTGTCGAAGTTTTCAATAAAAGTAACAATAGCGTAAGTATAGAATTTTTTTAAGAAGATTTAGTTTGAAATTCCAAGTATTTTTAACTTTTTTGTTAATAGATAACTTTACAGAGGTTACGGCCAGTACCTTTAAAGTATACCAATATTTAATTTATTTTATGTTTCTCAGGGAACTCCTTGTGATTTAGTAACTGGAGAAGACAGAAGGTTTTCTAGTAATGATGGTGTATCAGCAAATCACGTGGCCTGTACAGTTGAAATGGTTAATGTTAATTCATCATGTAAGAAAAAAAATCTTGTTTCTTTATTTCCCTTAACATTTTATTGCCTGTTACTTTATTTATATATGCATTTAAATAACGAAATATAATATTTTCAGATGAAGTAGCTGTAATAGATGAAATTCAATTAATGAGGGATTATGGAAGAGGCTGGGCGTGGACAAGAGCTCTTTTGGGCGTTTGTGCTGACGAAATTCATGTCTGCGGAGAGCCTGGAGCAGTTGATCTAGTACGTAAATATTTCGATTCTTGGCCCTTTTATTTATTTCAAAATTTCTAAATTAAAATACCATAAAATAATCAAGTTTCACTCAAGTTTTATTCAGCATTACTAATTTAAATATTAACAGGTGCGAGCTATGTGTGAAACCACTGGAGACACTCTAGAAGTTCGTAAATACGAGCGTCTAACAGAATTAAAAGTAGAAAGATCGGCCCTTATTACCCTGTCTAATGTCGTGCCAGGAGATTGTATAGTGTGTTTCAACAAAAACGATATTTACACTGTCTCTCGAAATATCGAATCGAGTGGGAAAGAAGTTGCTGTAATTTATGGAAGTCTACCTCCAGCAACGAAACTCGCACAGGCAGAGAAATTTAATGATCCTAATAATTCCTGTAAGATATTAGTCGCTACGGATGCGATTGGAATGGGTCTTAATCTGTAAGATTTCATTTTTGTTTATTTATGAAAAGGAATTTTTCTTTTGATAATTATTATTTAAGTACTGACTAGACTGACGAACCAACAAGAAATTTATTCTTGGACGTCTATTCCCTCCGTTTTTTGTATTTCATATTGCTTTATTTAGAGAAATAATGTTTTCTTATAGGCACATAAGAAGGATAATTTTTTATTCTTTGATTAAACCGACAGTAAATGATAAAGGAGAAAAGGAAATGAATACTATTAGTGTTTCCTCTGCTCTGCAAATTGCAGGACGTGCTGGTCGATATGGTACTGAATGGGAAACGGTAATGTCTTGTTTTATTATTATTTTTTTCACATTTCAAGATTTATTTTTAATAAATTTTTAACTAAATATGTTGATTTTTAGGGGTTCGTTACGACTTTCAATGCAGAAGATTTGACAATTTTGAGAGATCTAATGTCACAGAGCCCAGAACCTGTAAAACAAGCTGGCTTACACCCTACTGCGGATCAGATAGAAATGTACGCGTATCATTTGCCCAATGCACCTCTCTCTAATCTCATGGTAATTTCTTCACTTTATCAATATAGTAATTTAAAAAAATTTTCCAATTTTACAAAAAGCAGGGAATTTTTCTGCGAGTCCAGAATATAATTTATTGTTTTTAGCACAAATGTTGATCATATAATAATCATTAATGCATTTCAGCCGTAATGTTTTTAGGAAATAGAAAACGCCTAATAATAATGAATCTATTTTTCAAAATTGCAGGACATCTTTATTTCCTTATGCAAAGTGGATGACTCGCTATATTTTATATGCGATATGCAAGATTTTAAATTTCTAGCTGATATGATTCAGCACGTCAATCTTCCTCTTCGTGCCCGATACGTTTTTTGTTGCGCTCCCATTAATAAGAAGTTACCATTCGTTTGTTCGATGTTTTTAAAGGTATCAATTGAATAACTATTCTCTAAACATTTACAGTTAAATTTGTAATTAATTTGAAATAATAATGACTATTTTTCATCATTTTCTACTCTTTCATATTTTTATCTGAATTGAATTTCGTTTTTACAGTACGCCCGTCAATACAGCAGAAACGATTATATTTCAGCAGAGTGGGTTCAAAAAAATATTGGTTGGCCCTTATCGATTCCAATGAATATTCAAGATCTAATAAATTTAGAATCAGTATTTGATATGTTGGACCTTTATCTCTGGCTCAGGTAATTTATAAGTCCAGCAAAAAAGCATTCATACGCATTGCGACAAATTAACATTTTTGAATGCGTGTGAATCCCGTTTTGTGATGCGTTGAAACGAATTAAGACGCATTGACCAATGTTGAAGCGTTTGTGCGCTGACGGATGCAAGCGAATTAAAGTTTGATATCAAATCGCATGACTTAAAACGGAATGGTTGACACACTGCTCCAATACGTCATTGTCACAAAACAGGATTCTCGGGATGTCTTAATTTTTTCAATTCAATTGCGTTCCTAAAATAAAATAACTAAATTTCATCGCTCGTTAATAACTTAATTTTCTTCGTTTTCTCAGTTATCGATTCCAAGATCTGTTTGGCGATTCACAAAAAATTAGAGAAATGCAAGCGGACTTGGATGTTATAATTCAAGAAGGTATCGTCATCTTGACAACGCTACTTAGAAACTCGGAACAAGGTTAATTTAATTTTTTAATACATGAATTCCTATTAATTTCATTTTACTCCTAATTCAATTTCTAACTTGAAAATTCAAAAAAATTGTACAGGTATAGAGAGCAAGGATCCTCAAATAGTCGACTTCACTCCAGGTATTCAAATAAAAACTCTTCAATATACATAATTAAAAGCGTAACGTATTTTTACAATGAACATATTTTACACCTATTGACTCAAAAAATAATAACTTAAAAAAAATCCCATACGAGACAGACATACTGAAATTATTAAAGAACGTCATCTAGTATGAAACATTTTTTTAATTAGTATTTTACGAGTAAATAGGTGGAATATATATGGCCAAAATCACTTCTTCCACATGTCCTTAAATTGTTATTTATTTTTTAAAGGCAAAGTATCGGAATCTTTAATAGCTGAAGGTCGTCTAACCGTTGACATCCTTAAACAACTCCACAAGGAATGGTCACAAGTAAGAATATTTTAATCTTAAAAATGATTTTCATTGTAAAATAATTACAGTGAAAACAAAAAAGGGACCAAATTTAAATGACGGTTAATGTTAACATTTTTTTTTAAATCTTGCAGAAAAACGAGAAGTCATCTGCATATGCATCAAAACAGGAAAATAAGAAAAGGTCGAAATCAACAAATATTGAGACGAAGACAAAAAAAGAAACGAGAAAAAGAAAAACAAAAGACTCCTAAGCAATATGCTTTCATTTCAAAGAACATGAGTATTTGTACAAATCATACTTTTAGACGCATTATTCATAAATAAAAAAATGTCCCTACCGTAGAAAATTATCTCTTGTAAAACATTTAAGCTAATTAAATACATTCTTCGTAAGAATTTTCTCTTTCACTTTCCTGTTTTTAATTCCTCATTGAAGGATTGAAATTGTTCGACATTTTTTTGGAATATGTTGTAAAATTCGCGATCTGTCTTAATTTTGTTCAAGTACGTCCTGACAATACACAAAGGTGGAAGGTTCATGTACTTGTTTAGCAACATATATTTGTACATTTGCGGAGACTCTATGTATAAAAGTAGACAGAGGAAAATCCAAGATCTAGAAAATTCTGCAGTATTCTCATCTCCAACTGTTTGGAGTTTTAAACATTCCTTTATCATCAATTTCTGTATTTTTGGGAGCTTCAGAAGATCCACGGCGTCAGATAATAAATTAACAGTTTTCGGAGGTAAGGAAGGTATTCGATCTTTACAATTAGATTTTACTTGTTCATTAATTGATTTCTCTAGAGACTTCATATTCTCTTGTCTCTCAACAAAACGCGACTTGCAAACTGAATATGTATTTTTTATACTCCTGAACTTTCGTTTTCTTGAACTTAATGAGGCACATTTGGAACATTTCGATAATCCGTTGTTAATAATTAAGGGACACGATACGTGTCGCCAGTTTGATCCTTCATAAAAGGCTTCCACGTTTATCAGATTCTTGACTGAATTCCCTGTAAAACATATAACTGATTAGACATTAAATTTAAAAATTTGAAAGTTTAATTTTTCAGTTAAAAATTGATAGTTTATATTACCATCGCAAATTTGTCTTTTGTTAAATTCGTCAATCAACTCCTCGACATCCATCAGTGTCTGCACCTGTAAATTTCTGTTGTCCTTGATGAGATTATGCATCACCGGATCGACATTCCTATCTTTTACACTGCAACGCAAAATCATGTTATTTTTCACGAAAACTTGCTTTTCAATGATTGGAATTCCACTCTTATTTATTTTCGCAAAAGAATAGACTATCGTTGTGCCACGTCCTTTTGGAATCACGAACGAGGACCAACCCTTGGGTAAATTAACTTCTGTATAAATTTCCAACAGATCTTCAAAGAGCATCGTTTCATTATTGAAATTTGAAACCTTGAATAATGAATCATCACTGTTGATTGTAGCTTGCTCCTGGCAAAATTCCTTTTCTTCTATCGAATTGTGACTGTTTAGAATTTCATGTTCTCCCAAGGATGATTTCGTGTTTTCATTTGAATTGTAGTTTGTCTGGATCTTCAGAGATTTATGTCCCGGAGAAAATGTAGAGTGATCGTCTTGGAGAGAATTTTGAGATTCCAAGTCTTGGAGTTTACTTTCTACTTCACATATATCTTTTCGAGGTATGGAAAACGTTTCTCCAGTTTTGTTGATTTGGGACGGTAAAGGATCAGAAACTGGAGAAATACTTCTGTTAACCCCGAATTCACTCTCGCATTCTAGGAATTCCAGATCCTTGGCGTTTGGATCAATATCAATTTTTGGTATTGCACCTGGTCGCAATCTGAATTTTTTGTATTTGATCTAAAAAGAATAAAGCAAGTGTAGAAAATGGAGATTTACAATTTAATAAAATATTGTTACTTATACATAAGAACGTAACTAGTCGAATAGTGATAATTAATTGTACTTGTTTCAAATATTCGGCAATTTTCATTATATTTATTTGAAAATTAGGACAAATTAAATAATAAAAATGATCTTGAATCAATCTAAGGGTAAAAAAAAAAGAAAAATACTCACAGTAATAACGTGAGGAGGAACTCCACTAAACCAATGAGTGATTATGTCCGTTGAATAAAAATGTTTACTACAAACATACGTGTCGTCTTTTACAACGTAATTTTCAATGCCAATCGCATCTTGCCACAATTTACGAGTTTCTGGATCTTTTGGGGCAGAAAAGAAACTACTCCCATTTTTGTAATTTGTTTCTTTACAAATTACACATTTACGAGTCATTACGGCTTTCTAAAATGTTTTCCTCACAGCAACCCAGCGAACTCTTATATTACTTACAGGCTCAAATTCACAAATCAATAATAAATAACAAATTGCTTGAAGTGAAATCGGGTTGATCGCCTTGCACCAAGTACATTTTCAGATTTTCACTTATTGTAATAGGTTAAGACAATTCATTTATATTTATCATAAATATGATAAATATATATATTTTTTGCTTTGCACTAGGACCAGGGTTGGTCAGTTACGCGTAAAAGTCGAGTAACTTGTAAAATCAGCTGATTTTACAAGTCGGCCATCTTGAAAACGTAACTTATGGGAGTTTTCTACGTTTTCTACGGTTTCTACTGTTTTCGAAGTATATTACATACGTCAAAAACGTATTATACGTAGAAAATACTCGAGTTACGCGTAACTGACCAACCCTGATTTTGCCATTGGCCGTAATCGAATTAAATTAATTCGATTTTAAATCGCGCGTCAAATACGGCCAATGGCAGAATTTCTCCAAAGGCAAGCCAACGCAAGCGCAGAAGCCTAAAATCCAACTTGACTAGAGTTCATAGTGGGTAATATTATCGCGGTAATATTCTCGTTCTCGGTAACGTTACCGAGAAGGTAAAGTTAAAATGAATTACCTTGCAATTTTGGAGAATTTATGAGAATTTATTTTTTTTATTTTCTATCATTCTTTTATAACATATCATTTATGTCACTTATATCACAATTTTCCACTTACTTTAATCGATAAAAATTCATTTCAGTAAAACTCCGTTTCAGTAAAACATCGTTTACATCGTGCAGAAAATTAGCGACGTAAAATACATAGTAATTTACTGTAAAAAACTACGTAAATTACCTAGAGTATTTTCCTTACCCATCTCTGCGTTTAACGGATATGTATTTGTATTTGAAAATGGTCAATCATATACATTGTTCTTGTTGCTATAGATACATGCTTATGTTTTTGGCGCGTATTCCTATAACGCCAGTGTCTTAATATCACGTAGTGCCGGCACAAATAAAAAGTTCAAAGATGTATATAAAATCAATGGTTTTGGAGGGGTTCAAATCCTATGGAAAGCGTATCGAAATCAACGGTTTTGACAAAGAATTCAACGCTATCACGGGTTTGAACGGCAGTGGGAAATCCAATGTTTTGGATGCAATTTGTTTCGTATTGGGAATTACAAACCTCACTCACGTAAGCTTATTTATTTTCATAATTTTTCACATCATGGTCACCATCAAATAGTATTTGATGACGACCATTAAATAGTAAATAACCAGACAAATAAATTTACTTATAAATTAACATTGTATATTCATTATGCTTTTTCATTTTTGAATGTTTAGGTCCGTGCGACATCCTTGCAAGATCTTGTCTACAAATCTGGCCAAGCCGGAATAAAAAAAGCAAGCGTCACTATTACTTTTGACAATCGAAATCGAGATGCTTCACCAATGGGATACGAACATTACGAAGAAATAACGATAATGCGTCAGGTAGTGATCGGAGGAAAAAATAAATATATGATCAACGGCGCAAATGTACCAAATAAACGGGTCCAAGATTTGTTTTGTTCGGTCCAGCTGAATGTAAACAATCCACATTTCTTGATCATGCAAGGAAGAATTACCAAGGTATTGAATATGAAACCAATGGAGATTCTCTCGATGATTGAAGAAGCGGCAGGAACCAGAATGTACGAAACAAAGAAACAGTCTTCCTTGAAACTGATTGAGAAGAAAGACAGCAAATTGGCTGAGATCAATACTGTAATTTTTAAAAATATTAATACTCTTGATTACTCTATCCCTTAAAGTTATTCTCGACTTCTGTTTTTAACCTGAAGCTAATCAAAAACAGAGCTTTAATACATTCTATATGTTGAATTTAAATAGAATTGTTTTTCTCTTTATAGCTAGTTTTTTCTGTTATAGATTCTTAAAGAGGAAATTGGTCCAAAGATAGAGAGACTCAAACAGGAACGAACGCAGTTTGTGGAATTCCAAAGGGTTGAAAGAGAATTGGAACACTGTCGAAAAATTTACATAGCTTGGAAGTATCTAAAAGCTTTAAAAGACAGTGAAGAGGCGAATGAAAATGTATTGAAGTTTAAAAAAGACTTAGAAGACAAGAAAAAAAGTATCACAGATGGGGAAGAGGAGGTAAAAAGGATCGAGATCGAAATCGTGGAATTACAAAAGAAGAGGGACGAGGTTAGTTTAATCTAAGATGCATCTGCATTTTTATCAGAAACCAGAATTTTTTCCTCGTAAATGAGCAAAAGAAACATATATTAGTTGCTTGTAATTTCTTTTTCCATAGGACAAAGGATTGGCGTTAGAAGGTCTCGAAAACAATTTGAAGGAAGTAGAGAAAAAAGAACACAAATTAGCAGCAGAAGCCAACGGCAACAAAGAAAGTATCAAAGCCGATATGAAAGCCATCCAGCAATTAAAGTCCAACATCTCCGATGATGAAAATATATTGGCTACAAAGGAAAAAGAGCTCGCAAAAGTCGGAGGTCTCTTTCAAAAGTTGAAAGATCAGGATCAAGAGGATTCAAAGGCTGTACTCGCTGCTCAGGAAGCTTTTCAAAAAATAAGTTCTGGTTTTTTGGAAAGTGAGAGTGGCGAGAATGCCACTTTGGAGCAGCAGCTGATAAATGCAAAGCAAAGTGCAACTCAAGCACAAACTGAAGTCAAGCAGTGTGAAATGACTCTGTCACACAGTAAAGAACAACTTAACAAAAAGCAAAACGATATGCGAAGTACTGAAAGCGAGTATAAGAAAGACAGCAAGAAATTAGAGGATGTAGAACTGAATTTGAAGAAATTGCAAAATGAATTGCAGAAGATTAATTATGATGAGGGTTCTATGGAAGCGTATCAAGAACAGAAGCGGTTGTTGAATAAGGATGTTAGAAATTTGCAGGATCAAGTAGATAATTTTGAATCAAGGTATCCACAATTGCGATTCCAGTACCGAGATCCGGAACCAAATTTTAGAAGGGATTCGGTGAAAGGATTGGTTTGTCAGCTTATCAACTTGAGGGATCATAGGAGCGCTTATGCTTTGGATGTTGCGGCTGGAGGAAAGGTAATGAAACTATGATCTTTCGTTCTCTAATTACCCTATTATTCTAAAATTTATTTAACTTATTGATATTTAATACTTTCCAGCTGTATAATGTGATTGTGGATACAGAAAATACGAGTAAGAAGCTTCTACAAAAAGGCCAGCTCCAGCAACGCGTGACGATAATTCCTTTAAACAGAATAAACGGGAAATTGATGGACCAGAGAACGATTGACTTTGCTCAAAGGCTAGTGGGTAAAGAAAACGTCCAACCAGCTCTGCACCTCATAGATTTTCCAGAAGAAACTAGATCCGCAATGAGCTGGATTTTCGGTCAAATTTTTATCTGCAAGGATATGGAAACAGCAAGAAAAGTTGCATTTCATGATAAAATCATGAAGAAGTGTGTCACTCTCGATGGCGACGTTTTCGATCCTGCAGGTACTCTTTCTGGAGGTTCTCAGTCCAAGGGAGGCTCAATTCTTCTTAAACTCAAGGAGCTTCAAGTTATACAAGATCAATTGAATGTGAAGTTGCAAGCTTTGCATGAAATCGATGCTAAGATTGTTAATATTGGTCAGAGGGCTCAAAAGTATGCTTCGCTGAAGCAAGATTACGATCTGAAACATCACGAGGTTGAAATGGTTCGCCAGAGAATTCAGCAAACTACTCATCACCAAATTAAAGAAGAAGTTGAAGCTTTGCGGGCAACAATAAACGAACTAACTCAGAAAATGCAGGTTGCGAAAGAGACCGAAAAAGTCAGTTCTCAAAAGGCAAAAATTCTCGAGACTCAATTGAAAGACGCGACCAGTATTCGTGAAAAGCAACTGAAAGATGCTGAAAACAAATTAAAAGCCTTGAAGAAGAAGTCCGAAGAAAGTAGAAAAGAGTGGCAAAAAAGAGAACAGGAGTCGGAGACGTTGAACTTGGAAATATCAGAACTGCAGAAAACCATTGAGACTGGAAAAGAGCAACTCGCAAAAGCAGAAGCTAAATTAGCGGAGCTGAGAAAAAAAGAATCGGAATTAGAAGAAGAATTAAAGACAGCGAAGGCTGAAGTTCGGGAAGTGCAGGAAGAATTGAAGAAGCAAAAGGATATTATAAATCAAAAGAATAAGGATATTCAGAAATTATTACACAAGAAAGAGGATATTATCAAACGTGCGAGAGATGCTGAGTTGGAGATAAAGAAGCTTAATCATGAAATTAACTCAATTAAGAGCAATGCTAGTGAATGTAAACATCGAGTGATGGATATGACAAAAAAGTACGATTGGATTGAACAGGATAAAGCCTATTTCGGAGAAGCAGGTATTTTAATTATTTCATGTCGTGTGATTAATTATCTTCTTCTTCTTCTCAAAGTCTCCCATTTTAATAGTATCGTTTCCTAATTTTTAAAAATAGCAAATATGAGCCCTGTTTATAATCTATATTGTAACTTTTATTTTTCTACTTTAAATTTGAAGACCGTTTTAATTAAATTTTTTTCTTAATTGCAGGAGGAATGTATGATTTCACAGTCAACGACCCCGAGAAAATGGGTCAAAAAATGCACCAACTTGAATCCCTTCGTGATCGATTGAGTCGAAGCGTAAACACCCGAGCAATGAATCTCCTGAACAAGGAAGAAGAACAGTACAATGATACCTTGAAGAAAAAGCAAATCGTGGAGAACGATAAGCGAAAGATCTTGGAAACAATTAAACATCTCGATGAGAAGAAAAAAGAAACTTTACATCAGGCTTGTGAACAGGTATGAGTCTGTTTATTTTAAATAGTAAAAGTATGATCAGTCCATTGATTTAAATACGACTACAGGAATTGATGAAACTTCTATTTTTTACAGGTCAATAAAGACTTTGGCTCGATATTTAGCAGTTTGTTGCCCGGAGCTGATGCGAAACTACAACCGCCAGAAAATCAAACAGTTATGGAGGGTTTGGAAGTAAAAATCGGGTTTTCTGGTATATGGAAAGAATCGCTAGGGGAACTTTCAGGGGGTCAAAGATCTCTCGTCGCTTTATCTTTAATTTTAGCGATGCTTTTATTCAAACCAGCGCCTTTGTACATTTTGGACGAGGTTGACGCTGCTTTAGATCTTTCACATACTGAAAATATAGGAACGATGCTCAAGAGGCATTTTAAACATTCACAATTTATAGTCGTTTCCTTAAAAGACGGTATGTTCAATAACGCAAATGTTCTTTTCACAACTAAATTCGTTGACGGAATGTCTACCATTACGAGAACGGAACGAAGATCTAAGTAAATTACCTGTAATGTACGATTTAGTGGTAAGTGACATATATTAAGACTTAGAATGAAGAATAATGTATTGTAAGACAAGACATTTATTTTTATAAACTACTTAATACTGCTGTACAGAAAAAGAAATTGAAACATTAATGTTACAGCAGTATAAATTACTCATTTAATTAATTCATTTATACAAATTTTATCGTAATTTAGGGAATCTAAGAAAAAATATCAATTTTTTCAGTTTTTGAAATTCAAAGATAATAAAGGTCAATTTAACGGAAACAACTTTACGACGTGTTTCGCTGATTGATTTCTTCCCCAGCAGTGGGACTCCGATGCATAAATTCGAACGGATCTCTCTTTCTACCATGTGAGTTAGAGAACGAGGTGCGACTGATTCGAATCGACTGTCATTTTGGTATCTCGTTGTATTATATGGGATAGACAGAGAGGGTTCGATTGTTTGTAGACGACATTTCAAAATTGTCGTCTGCAAACAATCGATCTCTCTCTGTCTATTTCATACGGTAGAAAGAGATGCCGAAACGACATTCGATTCGAATCGATCGCACCTCGTTTTCTAACTCACATGATAGAAAGAGAGATCCGTTCGAATTTATGCATCACTAGAAATCCCCAGAATTATCAATACGGATTGGCTATGATATCACAATCAATGGCTCTTTTACACCTCTGTCGGCTGCAGGGTTGCACGGTTACGCGTAACTCGAAGTTTTATACGTAAAAAAGAAACTGAGAACGTAATATACGTATGTAAATTACGTAAAAAACCTCATGTAATTTACCTAGGTACATTACTTGTGCAACCAGAGTGCAACCCTGGTTGCACGGTTATGCGTAACTCGAGGATTTTTTTACGTATAATACGTAATTTACATTAGCATGCAAAATTACGTATTATACGTAGAAACCCCCCTACTCCATATGAATTTAATGTTTTCGACGTAATATACGTACGTAAATTACGTAAAAAATCTCATGTAATTTACCTAAGGTATATTACGTGCACAACCCTGGGGCTCTATTCTCGAGTTCTTTCGAACAATTTTCGTATACGAATTAGTGCTTCTATCTTACTCTTACTCACGTGATTAGAAAAAGACAAACAGTACATTCGTATACGAAAATTTTTCGAACAAACTCGAGAATAGAGCCCCTAGTCGGCTGCAGTGGAGGCAGTGGGACTCTGATGCATAAATTCATCGACATATAGAAATAAGTTGCACACGCTGTGGAAAAACAACGTGTAATAATGCATCAGAGAGAAAAGTTGTCGATGTGGGACATCTTGTCTCTTTCTAGTCGAAGCTGATTGGTGGAGATCAATCTCGGCCATCTTGGATCAGATAATCTAGATAGATCTCAACCAATCAGCTTCGACTAGAAAGAGACAAGATGTCCCACACCGACAACTTTTTTCTCTGATGCATTATTACACGTTTTCCCACAGCGTGAACGGTCCATTTCTATATGTCGATACATAAATTCGATTGGATCTCTCTTTCTACAATGTGAGTTAGAGAACGAGGTGCGATCGATTCCAATCGACTGTCGTTTCGGCATCTCTTTCTATCGTATGAGATCTCTCTTGCGGTCACGTGACAAGAGAGATGGAGCAATATGATAGAAAAGGACAGAACCATCTTCGGGTCCAGATTACGGGTTCAGTTCACGATTGTGCTCAGGCCATTTGCTAGTTAACATTTGCGACATTTCAATTACTTAATAAAGTCTTTGTTCATTTGATAAATAATTACTCCATTTCAATCACCCCAAATCTGTATTAGTGGAATCACAACATTTAGAATTTCCCGCTCAATTACTCATAAAAAATTGTGATGAGCGCACCTGTGCGCTCATCTTTTTTTTGAGCTTCTTGTTTTGCTCGCTAGAGCATTTACCATCGCTTTGAAATTTCGCGGCATGAATTTGAATTCAATT
>JAUESH010000039.1:2459089-2473397 GCA_032275165.1 Synergus magnus
GCCGCAGGATTTCATCAAATCCCTATGGATCCTGTTTCCCAGCCAAAAACTGCCTTCTCAACCCCCTTCGGACACTAAAGATTTCCGAGCTTATCTTTATAAGCCGGCCGATAGGCTTATTGAATAATTTAAATAGTTCGCGCCATTTATTGACGACTCTGTGATTGGGTCATCACAAAATTACGATAAAAGCGCTCTCTGTTATAAGAATTGAAACTTATATCGATCCGTCTTGAGAACTCGGAACAAGTGTCTTGCGACAATCAATTCAATTTTCGTCATATATGGTGAACAGTATATTTGAAATGTAGAATTAATGGCGACGAAAGAACGTTATAGATGATTGAAAAATGTTGGATTTATTTTAATAATCGAATAGATCTGAGTGCTAGTTCTAGTTTTTAAATACCAATTCAAGTGTCGCTGTTTAATTAAAGGCAAGAGTCTTTTCTTTTATTACGATTTTTACCCATTAACGATTATTACGCTAAACGTTGATTATACTCTCGTCGATGATGCTATGGTTTCGGCGTAGTCGGTTTCTTTATCGTATTTTTTAATTTTTAATACAGAATCTATTTTTCGCACTAAAATCTGAGGATAAAGTGTCTAAAGTGAGATATGCGTAGATTGCTTTTACGAATTGTGTCGATGAAGTTTAGCTTGACTTTCTTTGTCCAAATTCGATGTTATCATTGACATACATATCATTGACATATTTGGTATCATCAGCTTCGTTTTCGCGCTAATAACATGATTCAGAGGGGATTGGGAAAGGGATTAGCGGTTATTCTTGATCTTGAAAATAAAGTGTAGGTTTGTTAATTTTAATTTTTTTTTTGGTACAAATTTTTGTCGTTTTCGACATCATTTTAGTGATTCTAAGATTTTTTTTTCACTTTTGACAAATTGACGGTTCTTTAATTTACTTTATTATAACATATTTTTCTGCCTTCAAGGTTTTACATTATGTACATTAGTTAAGGCTTGCTTTCAGGAAAATTATTTATTGTCATTGCCGTAAGGTGATTACAGATTATTAGAATTATCGTTAATAAACAGGATTATTTTCTCTAAATTGATGTTATTATGTTTCTAGTAAAGGTAGATAAGCATATAAAGCTTACTTATACGTTATTGTAAATGAAATTTAGATCCTTTCAAGTTTCATTTTTATATACAATATTTAAATGTGAACGGTTTTAAGAGTGAACGTGTATTTCAAAAAAGAATACCTAAGAAAACTTAGAATTCTTGCCATAATTATCAGTTCATGAATTAAATAATTAAATGGTTAATGTCTTTTTCAGGTTTTGAAAAATGGAAGAAGATACTGAATACACTAAGTTGCCTGTAGAAGATCGCTGTACTCACAAAGTAAATAATAATCTTAATCAAACCAATCTTGATTCCAATAATAGAATAATCATTAAAATATCGAAATAAAAACGAATACAACTGAGCATTTTAATTTTTTAAAGTTAGAGAAACTAAAGACTTTAATAATCATTTTTGTAATGATTACAGTCATGGAAAGCCCGGTTACACGGTTACGAAGAATGCGCAAAATCTTTTCGCTGCATCGACGATGAAAAGTCATCCGAGTTCAACAAATTTGTTGGACTCGTAAAAAAATTCGTGATAGACAGTCATGCGGCGGCCCAGGAAAAAGGATTGGAGGCTGTCCTAGCTTTTGTAGAAAATGCTGCCGTAGCCGGAAAGTAAGCTTAGAATGTAACTTATTTATTTCTAATTATTAGCTCCCTGAAAAGTTTTAGCTGAGATTTGCGTGATCAATTCTAATAATGTTGATTTTAAATTTTGTAATAATTTTTAATTTGTATTTATCAAATTTCCAGGACAGTCAGTGATGTTATGAGCGGAATAGTTTCCAAGTGCATCGCCGCTCCTAAAGCCAAGACTAAGGAACTAGCAGTGCAAGTGGCGCTTATGTATATAGAAATTGAGAAACACGAAGCAGTGCAAGAGGAATTACTCAAAGGAACTGAGGCGAAGAATCCAAAAATCGTGTCTGCTTGTATCTCAACTATGACTCTGGCTCTTAGGTAAATTATTCAGTTTTCTAGTATCTAAATATATATTTCATCTGCGTATTTTACTCCTTTTAATTCTTTTTTAACGTATTAACTTGCAATATTTGTTTCGCAGGGAATTCGGACCGAAAGTTGTGAGTGTGAAACCTCTAATTAAGAAAATTCCAGCTTTTTTGGAAGACCGAGACAAAAATGTTCGAGAGGAAGGAAAGGCTCTTGCCGTGGAAACCTACAGGTAAAAAAATGCATGATTAAATTCCAAATCAAATAAATTTCTCTGTTACGATTTACTAATAAAAATTGAAATGCATTTTTAGATGGATTGGAGCTCCCTTGAAGCAACAATTAAATACTCTGAAACCCGTGCAACTTACAGAACTCGAAACTGAATTCCAGAACTTGCCAGACAAGAAGGTTGTGCCGACTCGTTACTTGAAGTCTCAGAAACCGAAGGAAACTTGCGTTATCGATTCTGGTGGGGGTGGCGATGAAGATGGTATTTTTACAAAATAATATAACTAATAATTGGCAATTGTTAATTTATAATATCTGCAGAGCGATAACTTATCTGTATTTCTCTTCAGATGAGAAGGAAGATGATGAAGACGATTTTGCACCAGAAGTTGATCCTTATGAGTTGCTTGATCCCGTCGATATTCTTTCAAAGCTTCCTAAAGATTTCTTTGAAAAGGTGGAATCCAAGAAATGGCAGGACCGAAAAGAAGGTCTCGAAAGCCTGCAGAATCTCGTAATTAATCCAAAATTGGAAAGCGGTGACTACGGAGACGTTGTACGAGTTTTGAAAAAGGTATGTTTGCAATTATAAATTATTTTAAATATCCCCGGTTCCCCGCATTTTTTTTATCCTTTAAAATTTAATTGATAATGAATGAACGGATTATAAAACCTGGAATTATAAACTAACCCTTTTGTTTCTTTCTCTTTACAGTTAATAGCAAAGGATTCAAACGTATTAATAGTCGCACTCGCGGCAAAATGTCTCACCGGTTTGGCAAATGGTCTCAAGAAATCCTTCACACCCTATGCCTCTGCTTGTCTTCCCACAATTCTCGAAAAGTTTCGAGAGAAGAAGCAAAATGTAGTCCAGGCACTACGCGAATGTTCTGATGCAATTTTCTTCAGTATTACTATCGACGTTATTCTGGAAGATGTAATTGCTGCTTTGGAGAACAAAAATCCTGCAGTAAAGGCAGAGACCGCAGCATTTTTGGCGCGATGCTTTACCAAAATCCCGCCAGCGAGTTTGAACAAAAAGCTTCTGAAGGCCTACACAGTTAGCCTCTTAAAAACCTTAAACGAATCAGATCCCCTGGTTCGAGACAATTCTGCAGAAGCTCTTGGCACAGCCATGAAACTCGTCGGAGAAAAAGCCCTCTTACCTTTCCTCTCAGATCTTGACAATCTAAAAATGGCAAAGATCAAAGAATGCGCTGAAAAAGCAGTAATTGTTGTCAAAACCCAGACTGTGAAAAAGACACAGCGACCTCAGACTGCTCCTTCTAAAATCGAATCTCCAGTTAAGGATAAGGAACCATCAAAAGCCAGGCGACCAAACTCTACGGCTACCAAAAAACCTGCAGCCAAAAAAGCATCCGATTCTTCAGCCAACTCCGGAGCAAAGAAATCTCAGACAAAAATCCAATCAGAGAGGAACTTAACACTTGAGGAAGTAGACGAAATCGCAGCTCAGGTTCTTCCCAACGATGTGATCTCTGGCCTTGTTGACACGAACTGGAAGACTCGCTTGGCAGCAGTTGAACAGCTTTCCGAAATCGTTAAAGGCATGGACAATGAAATAACATCCCAAGTTGTTGTGCGCATTTTGGCAAAGAAACCTGGCTTTAAGGACACGAACTTCCAAGTTCTCAAGCTTCGGCTAGAGATTGTAAAGTTTCTCGCAGAAAATTACCCATTTACAAGCACTGTCACCGAATATTGCGTAATGGACATTACAGAAAAACTTGGTGATGTGAAAAATAGTTCAATCGCTGGGGAAACCTTGACAGCGATTGCAGAGGCGACAAGTTTCGATCAAGTGGCGACCGAAGTCATCACTTTCGCCTTTAATCAAAAGAATCCGAAGGTTCAACAGGAGAGTCTCGCTTGGATGTCCAAAGCCTTGTTGGAGTTTGGTTGTCCAAATAACTCTAGCGCTCTGCTGGACAGTGCAAAGAAAGCAGTTGCAGCCACAAATCCAGCAGTTCGTAGTGCAGCGATTAATTTAGTTGGTAGCATGTACTTATTTATGGGAAGAAATCTTCTTAACTATTTTGACAGTGAAAAGCCAGCCTTGAAGCAGCAAATCGAACAGGAATGTGAGAAGCGAAGTGGGGATTCGGCACCGATTCCAACTCGAGGAGCTAAAGGGAAGAGAGGTAAAGTCTCTGAACCAGTGGATGAGGAAGTTGAGGAAAAAGAAAAGTCGAATGGAAATCAAGATCTTGATCACATGCCTCGAGTTGATATTAGCGGCCACATAACTGAGAGTCTCTTTAACGAGTTGTCTGACAAAAACTGGAAAGTTCGCAACGAAGGGTTGCAGAAGATCACAAATATTTTAAATGAGGTGAAATCTATTAAGCCAACGATTGGTGAACTTCCTCAGTGGCTCGCTCTGAGATTGGTGGATAGCAACAGCAAAATTGCTCAGACGGCTTTGGGTGTTTGTGAGCTTTTGGCAACATCCATGGGTCCTCCGATTAAACAACATATTCGGGCTTTGTTCCCTGCATTCATCCAGTGTCTTGGAGATTCGAAAAATTGGATTAGAACAGCTGCCATTTCTTGCATAAATGCTTGGTCTGATCAGTGTGGATACAAAGAATTTTTTGATGGGGAAATGGTTGGAGATGCTTTGAAATCTGGATCTCCTGCCCTTCGTTCTGAATTGTGGACATGGTTGGCCCAAGCATTGCCTGGAATACCTGTTAAGCAAATTCCGAAAGAGGAATTGACTGTATGCTTGCCGATTTTATTTAATAATTTAGAGGATCGAAATTCAGATGTAAGGAAAAACGCACAAGAGGCTGCTTTGGGTTTTATGATTCATCTCTCATATGAGCTGATGGCGAGACAAACGGAGAAACTAAAGCCGGGATCGAAGACTGTGGTATTGACGATTTTGGATAAGGCAAGGTCTAATATGCCGATCAAACCTTTGCCGACAAAGAAAGCACCGGAGGAAAATTCTCAAAAGACGGTTAAGAGTGGAGGAGCGACTAAGGCGGCGAAGGCGATTGTGAAGCCGAAAGGAGGAGCTTCGTCAAAGCCAAGCAGTGCGAGGAAGAAGGAGGAAGAAATTGATTCTAGTCCGCTATTGGCGGTAAATAATCTGAAGCACCAACGAGTGATTGATGAACAAAAACTGAAGGTCTTGAAATGGAACTTCACCACTCCAAGGGAGGAGTTCGTAGATTTGTTGAAGGAACTCATGACAACTGCTAATGTTAATAAGACTCTGATGGCTAATATGTTCCATGCGGACTTTCGGTATCATCTCAAGGCTATTGAGTCACTGACAGAGGTATTTGGAAATGTTTTTCATCGATTTTTCAAACTCAGTTTGGAACCATGGTTTTTTAACTTATTTTTTCTAACTCTTGATTTTTTCAGGATCTTCCGGGAAATAACAAGGCTTTGGTATCCAATTTGGACTTAATACTCAAGTGGCTGACACTGAGATTTTTCGATACCAACCCTTCAGTATTATTAAAGGGATTGGAATATTTACAAGCTGTATTTAATCTTCTGATAGAAGATCAGTATCATATGCAGGAGCACGAGGCAGCTTCTTTCATTCCATACCTCATTATTAAGGTACTTTTCGAAATCTAAAAACTCTTCACAAAATTCTCAAAGTTCCAAGTTGGGATATATCTTTAAATTAATTTTTTTTTTTACAGATTGGGGACCCGAAAGACACTGTTCGCAATGGCGTTCGAGCACTATTTAAGCAAATAGCCTTAGTCTACCCAGTCAGCAAACTATTCATGTATACGATGGAGGGCCTAAAGTCGAAAAATGCTCGACAAAGAACAGAGTGTCTCGATCAGTTAGGCTCATTGATAGAAAACTATGGAGTCTCGGTTTGTCAGCCTTCGCCATCCATTGCCTTAAAGGAAGTCGCAAAACAAATAGCAGATCGAGACAATTCGGTTCGTAACGCAGCCTTGAACTGTATCGTTCAAGCTTATTTCCTCGAAGGAGAGAAAGTCTACAAACTTGTTGGGCATATTTCTGAAAAGGATCAGTCTTTGCTGGATGAGAGGATAAAGAGGGCTTCTAAAAATCGACCTGTAAAATCGGCTTCAGCTACTCAAATAGCACCACTCAGAGAAAGAGATACTGTCCCTCCTATTCCTGTCGTAGAGGTGATTGACGACGAGTATGACGAAGAAATTGAAGAAGAGCAGGAGAATGAAGTTCCAAATGAACGGTGAGATCTTTTAAAAAAATATCTTATTCTCAAATTGAAATTGAATTTGTGTTCTAAATAAACAAATATACCTATAATTCGTTTCTTCTTATTTCAGAATGTTTATAAGAAGTTCTCCACTTCAAATGCCAACTAAGCCTCAAATTCAGGTGAAAACAGGTCCGTTTGGACTCGATATGGAGCTTCTTCAGAGAATAGAATCAAGCGCACCGGTAAAGTGTCGAAATCCTAAACTTTTGGAACCAAGTCTCGATGATTTAAATGATCCTGTTCATAACATCAATTTACCTCCTAATCAGTCAGTATAAAATAACAATTTCTTTTTATGAATTTGTTTTTCTTTCACCAAAGTTTCATTTTTCATTTATAAGTCTTACACTTTTTTTCAGAATAATTCCTATTTCACCGCCAAAATTGTTGAACCCTATTTCATCGAATATACAGAACTTGGCTCGTCCAAAGGACGATGAACTAGATCGAAAAATAGAAGCCATGACTAGTCTCGATCCTCCAGTGGCTATACAAGCAATGAACAACATGGAATCGGTAGGCATTTACATACCTTAAATTTTTAAAAGATATAATTGATTAATTTTAAAAGTGAAGTTTTGAAAAAATTATTGGGAATTTAGTTATTAATTTGATTTTCAGTTCCTGAGGTCGCACCAATTTATGACGTTGCAGTCGAAGGAGGATAAATTTATAAGTGCTGTGAATCTTCAATTGAAGCTTTTGCAAACTTATTCACTGAGTGCAGATCGTAATACCGAAATTTCAAAGGCTTTCAGGACTTGTTTCATGGTCATTTTGGCGGTAAGGATTTATCTTAACTGAAGTCAATTAGTTTAATTTTAATGAAATAGATCTAATTTTGTATTCTTCATTCTATAGTTCTACGAGTCAGGTTTGCTAGGAAAAAATGTGCCAACAAATCATCTGAAAGAACTGGTTCACCAAATGATCAATTTGTTGGCTGAAAACAAACTCGATCAGTTGAATGAAGCCGAGGCTTACAATCGCGTTATAAACAACGTTGTTATTAAAACAATTGACAACTCTAATCATACTACTATCATATGGTAAGTTAAAATTTTCAAATTCCACAACAGAGGTGTATATTTTCTAAAGATAAATCTAAAATTTATTATACTTTTCAGTGTGCTCATAAAACTATTACACGATTGTACAGAATCGGACGCTCTTCCGAAGTACGAGGAATTGGTTATGAAATGTTTGTGGAAAATAGTGAAGACGATTCCAAATTGGGCATCTGAATTAGACTACGACGCTATTCTTCTTGAAGTTCATAACTTCTTCAAGGTAAGTTTATTATTTTCATTGCGCAGTTTAAAATTTAAAAATTCCGTAATTTTGAGATTTTATTAACTTACACGACCGTGTTAATTTTTAAATTGCAGGATTATCCATCAACATGGTGGAAGAAAAGGAAATCAGATACACCCTTGAGAACTATTAAAACGATCCTTCATAGTATGACTAGGATAAAAGGCAACAGTATTTTAAACCATCTAACTCAAATTAATAACACGAATGAATCCGAGTTACATTCCTATTTAATGAGACTTATCACGGTGCGTAATTAAAAAAAAAAATATGTGTATGAATTTAATAAAAATATATCTCCTCTAATAAAAGCTGAGAATATAAACAAATAATTCGCCTACAATCTCTTTACAGACTCTTAAGCCGGACGAGGTAAATGCAGGATCACGAAATAATGTAAAGTCAAGCAACCAAGCGAAGTCTCAAAAGCACCTTTGTAAATACACGCATCAGCAACTTTCCGAAATATTTAAGAAAATAGGATCAAAGACCCAGACTCAAGAGGTGAGAACGCGCTTTAAAAAAAATTATTTTAATATCTGCATATTTATAATTTAGTGACTATCCTGTTTAGAAGAATTTAAAAGCTCAAATTGTTTTCCATGCATTATAATATTAATTTCGTGCATGTTTTTAGGGTTTGACACAGTTATACGACTTTAAACAACAGCATCCAGAAGCTGACGTGCAACCTTTCCTGGTGAAATCACATCAATTCTTTCAAGATTTTATAGAGCAGGGCCTCAAAAATATAGATCAGGCTCGAAAGAGTCAAACTCATATTTCTCAAATTAATAAACAGTATATCGCAGGTAATTTTTTCACCTAAAATACTAATTCTTAAAAATTGGAAGACTTCAATCCTAATTTAATGGAATATTTTTTTGTAGAAGCCGCTCAAGTCGTTGATGCAGTTCCAGAATCGAGGGGCCTTATCGACCCGGTGGATAGACTTCAAAAGTTGCGAAGCCTGGAAGCGCAGTGTCGAAAGGGCGCTTCAAAGCCATCAAACGACTAAGTGATTGAGGCAGTCTCATACTCTTAATTATCACTATAAGTGAGTGTTAGCGTGATTAAACTAAGTTTGTCCCCGGTAATTACGATTAAATGTAGATAAGACGATTGACAAATTAAGCATATTAATAACTATCATAAAATAAACAAAAAAAAAGGTTGAGCTCGAGCATTTGCTAGATCCGTTAGTCGCCTCAGATAAGATTATTGCTAGTTAATTAGATTTTTTTTTACTATTGTTTCGTCCAATAAAATAAACTTTGTTTCTTATTATCTATAATCTGTACCATTTGTTAATCCTTTTTTCAATCAAAGTTCTGCATTTAAGAATTTATAAAAAAGAAATGAATCATGTATTATTTAAATTATTATTACAATCAATTAAATCGGTGTTATTGACACTTTAATCTCTTAAATTACAGGAAATATTAAGTTGTACACAATATCTTATTTACACAGAATTTAATCTAGCTTTCTAGCGGAGTTCCTAGAAGTCTCTCGACATACGCGATTCCAAGCCAAAGTCGAAGCTCCATTCAAAGTGTCAAGTGAAAGCGGTTTAACAGGGCATAAAGCAATAAAATATATTTTTCCTCTGCTGGGAAGGATATTCTGCCAACCGATCGTCCTTTGAATCGATCGAATATCTTCGAATTGCATCATCGCGTACAAGAATTAGAATCCTGAAATTAGTATGGCTCACAAGTCAATCACATATATCACTTTGATATTGCACGTCTCACTAAGCTGTCTTTTCGAATTTGGTTAATATTTAGGAATTTGGATTAATCAGGCGTATGAGGCGGTTCTTTGCTAAAGTATGGAGCCGTATCGCGAACCAACAATGTGTGGCATACCACACAAACTCGAGAGGGTCTTCGTTTTGGTCCACTGAGAACTTGATGCTTTAAGCAAGGCTGACAGAAAATGTGACCGCAATGGCGACAGTGTACCTAAAAAAAAATGTGTACAAAATTAGATAAAAATAACGAATAATAGGGAAAGTTTTTGGTTGGAGGTTCAAAAAGTATTATTTTAATGTATTTAAACCATTGTTCTCTTTATGGCACATACTTTTTTTTTCGTGCCTGTAAAAGCTGTATGACAAGTAGGACATTCCTCGACATCCTCGTCGTGCTGCCACCTCACTTCAATATCTCCTTCCCTAATCCTTTCCAGTTGAATCTGCAAATATTTTGTTTTCTTTTAAATTAAAACTGTTTCTACTTATTGTATATAAAAATTGAATAACATTAGCAGATTATACCTGTAAAGATTGAGATAGCCTAACAAAGTCTTTTTGAACTTCCTCGCTAGTATCCAGATCCTGTTGTAGACTCGACAACCTCTGTCTAAGTTCATTCATTGTAGATTCAATCTTCTCTTTTTCTTTTAATACTTCATCCAATCTCTTTTCCACCTGTTCCAGTCTTTGTACTTTCTCGATACTCGATTCGCATTCCCTTCTGCAAGTTTCAAGCTGAGATCTGTGGTAATATATTATTATATAAAAAATTAGACATCACGAACATCAGTTTATTTATCATTATAACTTATGAAAGTATAAAATACGTTTAAGAATTCTCTAAACTTACTTAAGCTCCATATTTTCACTCAAGAGCATTGCCTCCTGTTGTTCCCTCATCCTAGTATCCTGCTCAATTTGTTCATGCAACAAACTAACTTCACATCGCAAAGTTTCTTCTTTTTCCTGAGCAACTTCCTGCGCCACTTTCGCGATGATTAAATCTTCTCGAACCTTCAACAAGGTAACATGTAATTCCTCGACACAATTCGGCATATTGATGTTTTCATTTTGCAACAATTGCGAATGCTTGCTGTGTTTTCCAGTCAGGTACTCGTTTCGTTTCTGCAAACTAATTGATCCATTATTATTTTTAATTCCTCAGAGTATAGAAAAATACAATCCCAAAGACAATATTTATGAAAAGAATATTTCTTGATATCAAATAATTTAATACTCTCAAAAAATACTGCATCGACTTTCTAATTCAATTTTCTCAAAACAAAATGACAAAAGTTAGTCAAAAATATCTTCTTTTTTAAAATAATTTTTCATCTAAACTTGTAAGACCCTTACTCGTCAAGATGTTTCTGGACTTTCTCTCTTCCAGCAATAAGCTTAGTCAATTCTTTCTTCGCCCCTTCGAAAGTTTGAGTATAGGTTTGTTTCAAATCGTTCAATGCTTGCTGAGAAACCTGAAGACGAGTTGTGAGTTCTTCCATTTTAACCTTGGTTTCGTCTTTCTTCTCATTCCATTTTTCTTCCATCCCCTTTCGAAATTCGACTTCTTTATGCAAATCGTCCTTCTGAGATTGAAGCAAACGACTAGACTCTTGCAGCTGCTTCTCAAACTCCTTAGCAGCCTCCTGCATCTTAACTAATTGTACCTCGTAGTTGACGCACATTGTGCAGACGCAGTCAGAACCTGATGCAGAATCTATAGCAGGCTTTAGAATTTGACCTTCTTTACATTTTTGTAATTCGTCGTCTGTGGCTCGTAATTTCTCTTTTAAGGCTTTAATTTCTTCTTCCAGGGGCACAACCAGTGAGCGTAATACTTCTGCATCTTCTTGAGCCTGAAATTGAATTTATTAATAATTTATTAATAATTTAGTTTAATAATAAAGTTCATACTTGAAGAAATTTCACCTATCAATTTTTACTTTTCTTAATTTCAAATTGAGAATATCTAATCAAAAATACATTATTTTGTAAATATACAAAATTATATAAAAAAGCCGTGAAATATAATAAATAATTGGTAATCCTAGGAAGTATATTTGTCTAAATCGTACTATAATCTCTGATAATTTCTCCTTTCTGTTGTGCTAAAATTTAATTGCTTTTTATACAAACTAATAATAAGATAAAATGAGGGTTTAACTTAGGCGATTTAAGAGAAAATAAAGCAATGCATTCTTAAAAGTTTACGTACATATTTGTTTACCTTCCGCATGCTTTCTTCTAAATTATCGGAACCTAAGGAAAGACTATCAGCGCCTAACTGAGAGGCGACCTTTCGAGCAAAACTTTTTGTGACAGTGGACAAAGAAATTGGTCCATCCGTGGGAGGATCTCGAGGAATTTGCATTCGCAGTGAAGAATTTTCCTCTTCCAGTCTCAGAATTGCAGATTTCAATTTACGAACTTCGTTATCTAGTTGCTTACAAGAGGAAGAGGATTCTTCAACTGTTTCATTAATAACTTGCTGTAAAGAAGCTATTTCTTCTTGAGCTTTTCGTTTTTCGAATTGGATGTCATTCTGAGTTTTTAAATCTACGACGATCAATTGACTTTTTGCGTCGTCTAAATCGTTTTTTAGTTTCGCATTCTCTTTGTGTAAAAGTTGATTTTCTTCTTGCTTTTGTCTTAACTCGACTGCAAACAAAGTTTTAATCATTTTCGCAAAATATTTTAAGAGTATTACTTAAATTAAAATTTTCAATAATAAATATTAGGTAATCTAATGTCCTACAGGTTTGTCTTTCTAAGGTTAAAATAAAAAAACATATGTGTATCACTGTTATTTTCCGGTAATTTTTCGTTTCTTCTGGTTTCATAATCCAGTATTAATAAATTTGTGCAGTTTTTACTATACCTAGAATCAATTTTTGATAAAACAACAATTTCATCTTTTTGCTATAACTTTTCAAGACAAAAAATTGGAAAATTCTTTATCAGAATAAAAAGAAGCTTTAACCGTTTGTAAATATAATTCTTATTTACTGATGATAATATGAATCAAGACTGGTAACTTTCTTTTTAATAACCCTATAATATAAAGCCAATAAAGACATATAGACAAAATAAAATGGAAATTAACAGACTCCAATTTTTCAATTGTCATTTTGTTCTCATCTTTGAAGAAAATTAACACCGAAAATGAATAAAATAATAGAATCGCCAATTAAAAATTTCCTACAAAAAATATATTGCCACAAACCTTCCTTTTGAAGAAACAATTCTTTCATTTTCGCCCTTTGAACGTTGAATTGCTCCTGCATTTTAAGATTTTCCTCTTTGAGATTTAGCATTGTTGTCTGGAGATCGTCTGCAAGAAAAATAAACAAAATTTAATGATTGATGGAGGGCAGACGTCAATTAGCAATATTTATAGACAGGATTGAACATAGGAGAATAAATTCTCTTAGGCGAAAATTGAATGCGAAAATAAAAAGAGAGTAATTTAGTAATTGGAACGAAATTCTACTCCCACCTTCCTTGACTTCTTCCTGGATTCCTTGCCCTTCCTCTGCACTGTTGTCCATCATTGAAAAATTTGATATACTTATTGTAAAATCGTACTTCAAGTTGGACTTTCTTTTCTTGATTTCTGAATGGCTCACATGCAAATCACGCAAACAGCAAAACCACGGAGCAAAACGAACCACGAACTGCTGGCTGGCTGGCTGGGGTTAGAGGGGAAAACCGACAATTTTCGTTGACAGCGCTGTCTGTATATTCTTCGCACTGATGACTTTTTTTATTTTTTTTTTAACACCCTAAATCAACATAAACTCAAAATTTTATTGGATTCTAAATGCCCGAAACTCAAATATACAATTTTAAAAATACAAAATTTCATTAATATTAAATAAGGTTTAATTAAAATAGATCTAAATTACAGTTTTAGTAATGAAATTGAATTTCAATTCCTATTTAATTTCGCGCACTTTTCAAGCAACGCCATCTGACTTTGACAGCTAATCCTAACCTCAAAATTTAGCATTGAAATTAAAAAAAAAAAAAATTAAAGAGTAATTTAGTAATTGGAACGAAATTCTACTCCCACCTTCCTTGACTTCTTTCTGGATTCCTTGCCCTTCCTTTAAATTTAAAAATTAGCTTGAAACCCTGAACTAGAGTTTTGAGTCGGGTAAGTTACCCTGGTAACGAACGGTAATATTGGTAAGTTACCGGTAACGTTACCCGACGTTCGCTCTCGGCGAGAATTTATTTTTTTCGGTATTATTTATATTCAGCTGTTTTTTTAAAAGAATGTTACAAACAATGTGAACAGTTTTTAAAATAAATAATTGCTCATTTGATCAGAGTCCGTCAAGAATTTTGAATATGAATTGTGAGAGCTAAGAGATACATTTTAAATTTTACGTAAGGACCCAACGCCCAAAATTTTTTTCTAGATTCGTCCCTGGTAACTGATTCAAGATGTTTAGTTAATTTTCAATCATTTGGTATATTTTTTGTAATAACAACAAATTAAAAAATATACCAAATGATAGAAAATTAAGTAAAACATCGTGAACATTATCTAATTACTTTTAAAAATATCAAAAGAAGCACTATAAATGAATATTCTCATAAATTCTCGATAAACTCTCGAAGCTTCGGTAACATACCGGTATATTACCGGTAATATTACCCGATTTTAAATTACCGAGAATTTAAAAACTC
>JAUESH010000039.1:2552362-2564504 GCA_032275165.1 Synergus magnus
GGGGATTTCAAAACAACTCAAGAGATTTCAAAAATTGCAAATATGAAATAAAAAAATTGTCAGCGAGATTTCGGTAATTTTATAATTTCGGGAATTTGAAATTTCGATAACTTTCAATTTCGGACATTTTAAATTTCGGTATTATTATTTTCTTTCGGAAATTTTCATTTTTCGGGAATTTCCAACTTCGGGAATTTTAAATTTCGATGATTTTCAATTTCGGGAATTTTAAATTTCGATAAATTTACGTGATCCCCTTTAAAATAGCAAAAGCATAAATTGAACTTCTTACGCCACTGTCGATCGTTTTTCAGTCAGTATGCTATAAGTAAAATGATGATGTTTTACAAGAAGAACTGTTTGCGCGGAAATTATAATGGAAGGAGTTGAGGGCGGGTGGGGCTTTGAAGAAGGATGTATAGTGGACGGAACGTAAAAGTAATTTGGCCCCTTTCGACGTTGGCACGTCTCGACGCCACCCACACCGTGCTGTTTAGCACGTGGTTGCTTTATTGACGCCTTTTGCCTAGAGAAAATCTAATCAATCATACGATCTCTCTATGCTACCCGCTTTTGTAGTCACGCACTGAAAAAAAGTACGAGGCGCCAATAAAGAGTTGATATATTTAGCTTAGCATGTGGGCCACATTAGAAATTCGTGGGAAAATTTCAAGGAGTAGGATAATACGAAGTCTTAATACAAGAATATATTGTTTGCTGACTCTAAAAGGTAATTGTGTATTTAGGGATTTAAAGAAGCTGTGATATACCTTGTTTGTTGAAGGGCTTTTAATCTTGTATGAGTCTCAACATTCAAACCAACACGTGCGCTACGCGCGCGATTATTTTGTTTTTCTTGTTACAACTTCAACTCATTCAAAAACCAATCAAGTTTGCAACAACAATGTATGCGAGATTTTTGAGATATTTCGTTACATGGACCACTTTTTTAGAGAGGAAAATTTCAAGGGGTTTCTAGAAATTTTAAGAGATTTCATCGAATTTTAAGGGATTTCGAAAGCTGTCGTAAAATTTTAAGAGATTTCAAAAGGTTTCTAGGAATTTTAAGGGATTTTAAGTGTTTTCAAATTTCGAAGAATTATAAGACGTTACTAAGAATTTTAAGAGATTTCAACGAATTTTGAGTGATTTGATGCACTGATTACGAATATGATAGTGAAAATTGGCGATTAGTCGATTTTCATGGTGAAACCATGAGCAAACCATAAAAATCATGGTTTTTTTCGTTTATCTCAGCCAATATGCAAAATTAAAAAAAATGTTTCAAACAAAAGTTGTAGATCTCATTGAAATACACATTTTTTGTTTCAAGCATTTTTTTTTCGTTGTGTGTAAAGTTTATTCGACAAGGTTAATTTTTGTTGCAGCGAATATTTCACTGAAACCGGTGTAAACTTTATCCTTCGTTTTTTCTGTGTTGTATATCTTTTAAAAAATACTTTAAAATGCTGTCAAATCCTTAGTAATTCCTTAAAATCACTTGAATTCTTAGAAATCCTGTAACATGTCTTGAAAATCCTTAAACTCTTCTGAATTTTTTTTGAATCCCTGATTGACAATATCTTGAAATCTTACAAAAATCCTGAAAATCTTTTGAAACCTATTTCTCGCCTATTTTTATTTACAAAATCATCTTTTCACCTACTTACATTTTAGGACTTACTTAAAATTGAAATTCTTAAAAATTATTAAAAACTTAAAAAATATATTTTTTAAATAAATTGCAATATTGCAATGGAGCAAATTACGCATGTCGCAGCCCACTATATTTATAAGCGGAGAAAAAAAAATATCCGGGAATTTCGTGGACAAAATTTAGTACACACTCTGCTAATCTAATCTTTGATATATGATATATAATAAGATATAAAATATGTAAAAAAATGTGGTATCTTGTATATTAAATAACGAGGTAGTAATTCCTTAACGCTTAGTAGATGGTATATTTGTATGTCTGCCTGGAGCGTGAAAGAAGTAGCGGAAGGTAAAAGTTGCCGGTAAATATTTGCAGTAAAATATAGGGGTGAACGAGGAGTTTATGCTATTCAAAATTTTAGTTCCCTCTCGAGTGCCATATAACTTCGTGAGCCCCAGTTTTTCCTGTATCCATCCAGTCGTTTCTCTCTACTCGTCTTTCAGCCTCTACAACCTACACCTGCTCGAAACGACCGCGGGCCTATTATCCATGGTCGTGTATCGTGAAACGCATACGCGAGCACTCGTGAGCTCAATCCAGAATTTATATGTTGGTACACACAGAACTATTCCGGGACATTCGTTCCTGTAGCTGTAGCACGTCCCGCCGAAATACCGGTCTATATTCCTCATTGGCTCGATTCAACGCCATACAAATTCTCTCAAATTATATCCTATTTTATTCCAATTCTTCCGAAAAACCCCGTTTTTATTTTACTTTTTATAATTACTATTTTAATGCACGTGTCAATGGGATCTTGTAAATTTACGTATGCGAGATTTTTGAAAAATTTCAATAGTATTATTATTGAAAATTTATTCGTATTTTTAAATTTTTTCCATCAGGGAAATTTGTCTGAAAGTCAGGGAAATGATAAATGTCAAATGTCAAATGTCATTGAAAAATGGAATCTTGTGGCCACCCTGATATCGAAGTCGTAATAATTGAGAAATTTTAAGTTTGGAACCTTCAAAGTTAATTAATTTGAAATCTTTGAAAATGCTTTAATTTGAATGCTTTGATAATGCTCTGGAATCTCGACTTTTGTGAAGTGAGCATTTCTCCCATTCCATTTTCAAAAATATTTTCCTTAAACAAGAACTTAACCAGTTCATAAAAATTGATTCTGTTGCTTTAGATTCTTAAGTAAACAAATTTCCAAGCAACTCCTAAAACAAGAGCTTTCTCCATTTTCTCATTATTTTTAGAACCAGAACCCTTCCGATTTCTGAAAGGAATGCCAAACCCATAGATCTAGATCTAGGTCCAAACATTATTCTCGTAACTCTTATCTAAATTAAGAATTTGAATTTTGAATCTCTTTTCCTATTTCTAAAAAAAGAAATGTTTAACACGTTTTGAAAAATTCCACATTCCATTTCTTTTGTGAAAGGTTTTCTCTATTCATAGAATTCATATAAGGGGAGTAAAAAATCAAAATCCAAGCGATTTGTTTTGTGTGTCACAAAGACAATTTGATGTTTTTATGTAGTGTATAAACACAATTTTAAATGTCTCACCAAGATAATGTCTGAAGCATCAAGTATACCTACTATTCATTATAAGTACGTGACACATGTCACTAACGCAAAAATTCGTTCTACGGGTCAGGAAAAATTCATGTTACCCGACTCTTATATCTTACAACAAAATGCGGCTGCACTTTTGCAGCCACGTTTGAATTTTTTATCAGTACTCGTTCTCTCTGAGAGTCTCAGATCCAATGTCGCGAAACGGAGAAAAGATTTTCTGGTATTATGTCAGGGAAAGAAGAGTTTTCATTTGTGTTATTGTCACAAAGTTTATAAATTTTAATATCTCTAAATTAAGTTAAAACATTTTTTAATAAGAATTATTCAATAAAATGTTACCATTTTGTTCAAAAAGACGTGTTCTTACTGCAGAATAAGAAATTTAATTAGCTATTGAGATCGTTCAAGAAGTACGTACAAAATATCAATCAACCGGATTAATCCTGATTGGCCGGATACATTCGATACCATTCAGATTATAATTTCGGATTGATTTAAATGGGGATCGGAATGAAACTGTTTAGTTTGGATACAAATTCCGGAATGATTCGGAAATTTTCGGATTGGTTCGGAATGAATTTCAATCCGAAACTTTCGCCAGGGGACCCATTTGAAAATGTAATTTGTTTAAATAAATAATAAATAATCCATCAGACCAATAGTAATAATTTTGTGGAAAAAATAATTGTTTAAACAAATTAAATTTGTTTAAATTCAAACACTTTTGTGTATGAATGTGTATGAATTTTGTGTCATTATTTTCTACTTGTGTGTCCAGTGAAGAGAAAAATAATGACCCTCAAGTGCAGTGCAAGTGCGTTCGACAGAATATAGTTGAAATTTAAAACGTAATTTTCATTTCGTTGAACTCGGTTCTACTTCCTTTGATCATTCGCTTCAATTGCGAAACTGTCGTCGGGGCGTGTGCGCTCTCTTTATGTTCTTGGTATTTAAATGGAAGTAAAGTTTCGGTCCAGACCTTCAGACCAGACGTAACCATCCGAATGCCAACGAAGGCATTCGCCCCAGCGCTCGTGATTTGAATTCCGGGCAAATTAGATATCGTTTAAGCTTCGCGCCCAGCTTTTGTATGCAGAAAACCTTTCCCCACGTTCCTCTCAGAAAGATGAGTCAAGTGAGTGTTGACAGCGTCATTAATATCAACCTCGACTACGTGAATGTAGATCAGAGTCGAGGGATTAAATTCCAACTAGGAGAGTATGAGAGACACTTCTAGGATTTCGTACCAAGCAAGTCTGGGTCTCATTATCTTACAAATCTGGCGCAACTCGTGCCGTCTCTTGGAAAAAAAAACTCAAGCTCAGGAAGCTTGATGAAATTGGACCTTTCTGAGCATTTCAATTTAACTTTTTCATGCAATCGAGTTGCGAGCTGAGAAATTTACCGATAATCGACGCCAAACTTTTTTTTGTGTGGATCAGGTGAATGATCATTGCAAAAGGCAGAAGAAATTTAGTTCCGAAGATATATTTAAGTTCGAATTGAGGGAATTTAATTCAGAGGCTCTCATCATTTCAACTTTCTTATACTTTCGATTGTAAAATGTAAAATTTAAACTAACTATAAGCATTAAGCAACTATGATCCGTATGCTCTGCGCGCAATTAATTTATCGATTCTGCACTCGTTTAACATTCCATAAAATATCGTAAAATTCCTTAAAATTATTTAAAATCCCATGCAATCTCGTTAAATATTTTTTAATTCCTGAAATCCAATGAAATCACGCCAAATCCCTTTAAATCTCTCTAGATTCTATAAAATCACAATAAATTTCATAAAATTCCTTGAAATATGTACCGTAAAATCATTTAATATTTTTAAAATTTCAATAAATTTCGTACAATTCGTATTCTCTGTTTTTATATAACTTTTTTGACAGTAATCGTTTTGATAAAGAAAGTAATCTACAGATTGTTTTCAAATTCGGCACATTCACAAAATTCGCACTATTTCCAAAAAGCCTATCAGGTTTTCAACAAAAATGTGTTCGATATTTTCGAGATATATAATGACACCACTTTTTTAGATAAGATTTTAATTGAACACTTTTTATGGTTAAAATTTAACAAAAGAAAGAAAGGAACAAGAATTCTAATGAAAACAAAGAAAGAAAGAGCATTAACTTATTATCATAATTAAAATTTAACATGCCCATATAGTCGTATTAAAAATGAAATAATAGCCACTTTAATTCATAAAATGAACAAGCATAAATTTGCATACATATTTCTTCATGACTAACAGAAATGTTTTCTTTTTTTGTTCCAGGTGAGTTCAACTTGCATTTATTCTCTCAACATTCCCGTGAGTACAAAAAGTGTTTTACGATCCAAAACATTCAAAACTATAATTACTTGAAAATTAATGTTTTTAAATTCCTTAAACTAAATTCTCTATTACTTTTTTTTTTTTTTTTTTTTTTTAAATAAAGTAACATTTGAAAAGATTCCTACAATGAAAATGTTGCAATCGTAAATGGAAGTATTTCGACCACCATGAATGTTGTTGCGTAGTTTCTAAAGTACCAATTACTCAGGAGCTTGAATAGCTTTTATATAAAAATGGTTTGCCCTCTGATCATTCTTACCATACCGACTATAAAAATTCTTTTCATGCCAATTTCACTTGGTCACGTGCTTTAGAGGCTTAAGTGCTTTGAAAGCGCCCCTTCTCGACATTCGACATCCTACAAACGAAACCGCTATTTCTCAATACTCAGTACTACGTACCCGTTATATACTATACATACTTATTGCCAGCACGTTTGAAACTTTGAACCAGTACGGAGGGAAGCTTCATTCGTTGAACGTCGATTACGTGACACCTAAGAATCACAAAAATAACATCTGCGCCCAATGAAATTTACGTACCGTGAACTCGAATATGGGGGCGAATTCGAGACACCACGCCATATGGCCCAAGATTCATCTACCTTGAAATTTATCTTTTTTCTCCACTATTTTCAAGAATTAGATTTTTGTTCTTTTGTTACTTTTCCCCAATTTTGAAGTCTAATAAAAACGATAATGCAATTATAAAATATGAATTCTCCACTATTTTTATTGAATTAGGTTTTTGTTCGGTTAATTTTCCTCAATTTTGAAACGCCTAATAAAAACTAAAATGAATTCCTTTAATTTAAATTACTTGAAAATCGTAAAAATCCCTTAAAATTCCTAGAAACCTTTTGAAATCTCTCACAATTTCACGAAAACTTTCGAAATCCCTCAAAATTCGTTGAATCTCTTAACATTCCTAGAAACTTCATAAAATTCCTTAAAATTTTACAACATTTAAAATCCCTTAAAATTCCTGAGAATTCTTAAAAATCTCTTAAAATTGCATGAACTCCTTTAAAATTCCACGAAATATCCTGAAATCCCTTAAAATTCTACGTAATTTTTTGTATATCATAAAAATCTGTCGAATTTCGTAAAAATTACTTGAAAGTCGTCAAAATCCCTTAAAATTCCAAGAAAACCTCTTCCTCTCTAAAAAAAAGTGATATAACAAAAATCTCGAAAAAATCTCGCATACATTGTTGTTTCAAACTTAATTGGCTTTTGAATGACTTGAAGTTGTAAGAAGCAAAACAAAATTGTTGGGTTGCTAGTAAAATATACATTTTAGATGAATCAAAATCTAAATAAAATTTGAATTTTAATCGTTCAAAGTTTGCATAAGATTTGAATTTAGATTGTTCAAAATTTGAAAGTCCTCAAAATGCAAAACGCTAAAATTTGTAGTCATATTTTAAAACTCGCAAGTGAAAGAAGCAAGAAGTGTTTTTTGAAGGTGTTAACACACAGATAAAAAAAAACACTTCTCCGTAATGACTTCACAGCATCTGCATGTCACCGAGTCAATTAATTCCGAACATATCCGAACGTAGGAGTAGATTTCCGTAATTTGCTCTTACACAGAGCTCGCTTTTATTCCTGAATGGTCGAGATCCTAACTGTCGACAGAAACATATTTCCGAGATATGTTAATGAGATTTAAGTAGGAGGATTAAACTACTTTCATTATGACTTACATATATCTAAGATCTAACAAGAAATCCTTATCTCGGATATCTCTAATCTCCTATAATTAAAAAAAGCATATTTTCGTTTTATTTCATAAACAAGTTATGCTTCGAGTTGCTAAAAACATTTCTAAGACAGTTATTGTTAAACTGTTTTTATTATTCAAGCGCATAAACTAGAATGACCCCTTAATCCATTTTATTTAAATGATTTTTTAATTCCTTTAATGATATATACATATATATAAAAATAATGTTCATTGACCGTTATAAATTTTAGATTGTTCTTAAATAGATTTTAATTATATTCGAAATTATTCGATTATGAAAAGTCCTCTTTGAATACTAAAATTATTTTCTAAGCGCTTATGAATATTTAAACATTAGAATAACTCTGTTATCATCAAATTTAGATAGATTAACCCAATTCGAAGAAATAATATTCAAACCAATTATTTGATGACAGAGTTCTGTTTTAGTCTTTCCTGAAAATTGCATTAATTCTCATCGTTGAAATAATAATTAATCTTTCCAAGTATTTATACAATTATTTTTCATTTTATTTTAGATTCTCCTTTTCCAGAAGCTTATTTGTCAATGAAAGTTCCTAGAAGATAAGCATATGAGCTTCTTGGAATTTTAAAAGCTAATTTTCACGCACTGGTGAAATGATTTCTTGTCTCTCAACGGACTCATAATGAAGCACGTTTTCTTCCTCATTCCTTCTTCTTCAAGGAAATATCGAGGTCGAAGGGGTTCGTTGTCGGGGGAGCCATTTGGCGTAATGCTGGTACCGGATGCTCCCCTATAATTTGTGTGACCTACGAGCTCGGGGTCTATGTGTTAATACGCGGCACTGCACGTACACAACCTATTCGTTTTCCCGAGAACAGAGAACAGTATCCTTGCAATCTTCAAGTACTCCAATTTTACTCGGTGTGAGGTCAGAGATAACGAATTACATCATTTGAATTCTTTTTTAATAAAATTTCTGTAAAATAAGATAAAATTACTCTTAAAAATCCATGATTTAAGAGGATTTTAAAGAAAAACAAGGACCTTATTCTTTTTGCATTTCTTGTATTTCATCAGAGAGGATCTGCCTAGATTAGCAGGGTGGCCACAAGTCAGGAAAATCAGGGAGGTCAGAGAAATCAGAAAAAAAAAATTGTTAATAGTATTTTAATTTTAATAAGATATTTGAGTGGCTGAAAGTAAAAAGTAGATAAAAATATTTCGTTTTTGTAAAAGTGGGATAAAAATTTTTCAGAGTAAAAATGGGACAAAATGAACTCACAGAACAAAAACGAAACGCCAATATGACTGCTTTTGTCGCATTTTTACTCTGAAGAATTTTTTATCCTACTTTTGCAAACGAAGTATTTTTATCCACTTTTTACTGTCAGCCGTTCATTTATGGAATATTAAGAAATTTTAGGGGATTTTATGGTTTAAGGAACTTTAACAATTAAAAATTTTATAGATAAAGGAATTTTTACGAATTTTAAGTGATTTTATGTGATTTTAAAGTTGTTCATGGAATTTTAAGAGAATTGCAGAAATATTGCGGATACGAATTAACTATTTTTGTGTATGAGTATTAAGAAATACAAAGGCGAAGAGTATTTGACTAATAGTTATACTAAACCAAGATGCCCTTAATCTGCCATCTTTACGATCCCTAGAGCCACTTTAATCCACGAACTAGTAAGGGTGCTAAAATTTATGGGGTGCATCTCAAAGAGAGTTTCTAGAAAGAGGGAAGAGATCTACTTATACTTAATCTTACGCATTCTTACAAATTACATCACCAAAGAGTGGATTTCATTGGCTTACATACTTTTTTCTTTTATCAAATTTTCCCCAAAAACATTCGTTTCTACGAAACTAGATAGTAGATAGCTTTAACTTCAATATAATTGTTAAAATTCCAAAAAAGGATTAATAATAGTATCAGATAATGATAGTGATTGATCCTCCTATCTTAAAAAAGTGGTGTAACGAAATGTCTCGAAAATCTCGCATAAATTGTTGTTGCAAACCTGCTCTCTAAATTTGAATCAGCGAAATTTCATTGGCTTTTGATTTTTGAATGACTTGAAGTTGTAAGAAGTAAAATAAATCATCGTGCGCGTAGCGCGCGTGTTGGTTTGCTAGTAGAGTAAAAAAATGATGGAGGACGTTGGTTTTTTATGACATATTTTGTATAATCCCGATATAAAGATCATCGATCATTGGGATTGATCATCTGGGCACGTGCCCCGAAGTTTGATTTGCTGCTTATTTATTTAAGGATCGAACGACTGGGCTCGTTAGGCAAGATGCCTACTTCTTTCGGAAAGCAGGATCGATCCTCCCGATTCGGTTCCTTCCTTCCCCCTTTCACCTCAAGAGCAGGTTAGTTAGTATCTGCTCTACTCCTTTCTCCTTTCGTTCAACTTGTACCTGGTTAATCGATACTGAGCCCGATCCTGCCCTGGCTCAATTCAGTTTGGTTCTTTTTTTTTCTCCTAGTCTCATGGATGACATCCTTAACTCCTTATAAGGCAGTGATCAAGATTGCCCCTTTCCAGGACCCATCCTCGTCAACAACCACTGACCAATTGAATCTTTCGCTGGATTTCAACCCAAAAATAACAAGTCAACCCTGCCAGTCCTTCTTCGTCTTTTGTCTTTTGTTTTTTGTTTGTCGTCTCGGAAGACTTAAAAGGACAAAGAGACTACTTCTTGTAAAATAAGAAGCGCTTTTCTTTAAGGAAGATGCTACCAAGGAAAAAGATTCTTTTTTGATTGTCCTCAATTTTAAATAAGCGTTCACTGAATACTGGAAAGCATGAGTGGAAGCCAACTATTTTAGTAGGAGACATTTTATTAGTTGATTAATTTTAACCACTGTTAACAATTTATTGAATAATATTTTAACTCATCTATAAAGCGTTCAGGATGCGTCAAAGATATAATTGATAGACTTTAGAAATCTGACTAATGGAGCGTTAAACTATAATTTCAGAAGCTATAATTACAATGATCGCCAAGTGAAACCAAATTGGAGATATCGATGTGTTCCATTTCTCCATATATCGAGTGCATAAAAGTTAAAAATAACTACATTTTTTATTCACTGAACTGCATTCAGAAACTTACTCTTTCTATTTATATTTAATTTTCAATAATTGTATTTTATTAATTTTATCAGTACATGATCGGATAATAATATAAAATTATAATATAATGTTATGTAATTTATTACACGTACATAATAATAAGAGACCTGTTTTATATCAATACATACCATCATTGGATGATGATTCTATCGTAATAGGGACCTTATATTTATAAGTATTGATTGCATTTAAACAGTGTTAAAATATTGATTCATTTGCATTGAAAATAATTCTGTAGGAAAGAATCATGCAATATCTATTTTTATTTTTAGTTGGAACAATATTTCTGGATAAAATAGAATTGGGATAAAGTATGTCATTCATTTGAACGCTCAAAATTTCCGGTACATACTATGAGTGACAATTCTAAATGCAGTTTCATTATTTTCTTCTTCGTCAATAGAGCTGTGAATTTTAATCAACATTTGGTTTAGCTGGAGTTTCTATTTTTAAATTTAGTCTCGGAGAGAGTATAATGTGAAACTAACTTGCTATATTTTTATTATGCTTCATATCTCTCGAAATGGAATTATCTGATGTGTACTTTAATAGACAACCGACATCTTTTCCCTTTGACGATATTACAACTTGGTTCTGTGCCAAAAAATTTTCCCGATACCAACTTGTCACATGGTAAATACACAGTGCATGGAGTGCTTTCACTTAGATGCTGCCTGCTCGAGAAATGTACTCTCATAAAATCGATTTAACTTTTCTGTTTCTCAAATAAATTTCTAATAAAAAATTATTTCCCAAGTTAAAGGTTGTTATCTTATAATAAGGAATTTCTTAGTATATTAATTGGGTTGAAGTTTCAGATACGTCTAGTCTGACAATTTTTATTTATTTACTTGCATAAATTTACCCGTTGTTGATCGGATTTTAAGAGATTTCATAAGATTTTAAAAATTATTAAAAGATTTTAAGTGATTTATAGTGATTTTAAGGAATTTCAAGGGATAAAAAGATTTTAAAGGATTTTAAAAATTTCAAGAGATTCTGAAAGATTTTTTATTGATTTGGGGATTCAAAGGAATTTTTAAAAGTGTTGAAAAGAGTTATCAAAAGGTTTTTTCGTGGAATTTTAAGGATTCCTTAAAATCACTTAAAATATCTTGAACTCTTTTTAAAATATTTCGAAATCCCTTAAAATTCATTCAAATTACTTGAAAGATCTTGAAATCCTAAAAATCTTTTGAATTCCTTTGAAATCCCTTAAAATATTTTTAAATCCCTTGAAATTTCCTTAAATCATTTAAAATATGTCTTGAAATCTATGGAAATCTCTTGAACATCCTTTTGATAACTCTTTAAAACTCTTTTAAAAGTCCCTTGAAATTCCTTAAAATCTCTTAAAATTTCTTAAAATTTTACGACAACCTTGGAAGTTCTTTTAAATTCAACGAAATTTTTTTAAAATCATAAATATCTTTTGAAATCCCTCAATAAAATTTCCCGAAAATCTTTAAAATCCTTCATATTCCATCAAATATTTTAGAAGTCTCTTGAAATCCGTTTAAATATTTTGAAATCCCCTAAAATTACTTAAAGTCTTTGAAATCCCGTGAAATTCCTTAAAGTCACTTGAAATCTCTTTAATTCTCGGGCAACGCCGGGTAAATTTCTGCTACTAAATAAATAAAAATAAAATGCTTTCAGGAACTTTTTTTGATATCCTT
>JAUESH010000039.1:2596280-2617121 GCA_032275165.1 Synergus magnus
GGATATCAAGGGATTATAAAGAATTTCCAGGCATTCTTTGAGATTCTACAGGTTTCTAAAGATTTCAAGAAATTTTCAATAAGAATTTTAAAAGATTTCATGAAATTTGAAGAGATTTTTAAGAAAGTTTAGGGAATTCAAAGAATTTTAAGGTACTGTAAAGTTCCTTGTGTAATTGTAAAGGATATTAAGGAACTTGTAAAAATTTTAAGAAATTTTGACATTTTTTAAGTGATTTTAAAAGATTTTAATTTTCCTCATAAAATTTTAAAAAATTTCAAAAGATATTTTTGATTTGTAAAAGATTTTGTGAAATTTTAAAGGCTTTCACGGAATTTAAAGAGATGAACGAATTTTTGTATTGATTATATTTTAAACTAGAAACAGTTTTAAAATATTGGTATATTTGCATTGAAAATAATTCTGAATGAAAGAAACTACTACTGCGTATTGTTACTCTTAGTTGGAACAATATTTCTGGATAAAGTAGAATTGAGAAAAAATATTTCGTTCATTTCAATTTGAACGTTCAAAACTTCTGGCACGTGGATGATTTATAATTTGCTTTATTTTTCTCTTTGCAGACGTAGCAGCTTCGGTGGAAGTGCACTTTGAGAACAAGGATGGTGGTTTCTTTTTGAAACACACCCCGAGGCAATTCTATCCGGCGGCGTCGAGACCGGAAACGATGACGCCGATATCAACAGTGCCGGCGTCGCCACCAGGGTCTGTCCTCTCCATTGACAAGTTCACCGTCTTTCAGACAAGCGAGCCGGTTTCTATCAGAGCGACCTACGGCCCTTTTAGCACAAAACAGACCGTTCCGGCTAGGTACATCGTTCCGGATCCTCTGGACAGCCTTCCGATACCCGATCCTCGGAAAGCTTTTAACAACTCGACCTCTTCGTCGCTGACAATGAGTAGCACGTTGCTGGATGCCCAGGAACTAGGTGCCAGGCATCTGGACATGTCCGCTCACTTGGTGAGCAACAGTGTCGCCCGGGACTCGCCGGTACTCAGGTAGAGTTTCAAAGGCTGATGAATTTCGAAAATTAGCTTGTGCAGTAGAAATTCAATAACCCTCGGAGATCTGAAAATACGCAAAAATCAATTTCCCAAAATCAACCCCTATCACTGACAACAACCCCACAATTTTGAAAAATAATTTTTTGACAAAACAAACTACTTTTTGACAAAACTTCTACATTTTTTTGTGCCTTGAGAATATTTATGTCCCGATTATTCGATTACTCATTTATTTCTGGGAAATGATTCCTTCTATTTAATATGATTTGGAAAAAATGTCTTCTCATTAACATTACATCTTTATAATAATTTATTATTGAGTAATTAATATCGACAAATTTTCAAACTAGCTGTGAGGTTGTAACAACTTTTGTGCTCATTCAATGAGCACTTTGCTTCCTGGAAGCTAATATGATTTGCTTCCTCATAGAGGAAGCATTAATTAATTAATCAACTCTCTAAATCTGAATTAGTAGAAAACTACTAATTGGTAGTAGTTTTCTACTAATTCAAATAGCGCCGATTCGTTTACTGCTAATTAGTAAAAATCTACTAATTCAATATGTAAGAATAACCTACTAAAGGAATTGGTAATGCTACTACTAAATGAATTGTATTCCCTGGTTACTATTTTAAACTGTAATTTGAATGAATTTAAAAACAGATTGTACAATGAATAGAATTTTATTTAAATCAAATAGTAAATTATTAAATACATGGAAAATCAAGTAGAGTCGTATTAGATGCGACTAAAAAAAGGGTTTATTCAGTCCGAATAAAAAATTGTTTGTTTTTTTTAAATATTGTATAGTTCATATTATACAATAATTATTAATATAAAAAAATGAAGTTAGAATACAAATTGAGAAAACATTAAACTTTTAAAACTCAAAAACCACCAGAAAGTATTTCAAAAAATTAATAGTTTATGCTTCCCTATTAGCAATTTATTGTTACTCATTGAATTAGTAAGTTAGTACTACTAAAGCAGATTAGTAGAAACCCCTTACTAATTCATTTAGTAACATAAATCTTACCATTTCATTTAGTAGAAAGTGATAAAATTACTACATAGTAAAATTTCGTAGTTTTGTCGTAAAATCCCATATAGTTTTGTAAAATTCCTTAAAATACCAGAAAATCTCTTTTTGACAAGTTTCGAGACACAAAAATATTCTCAAGACACAAAAAAATGTAGAAGTTTTGTGAAAAAGTAGTTTGTTTTGTCTAAAAATTATTTTTCAAAATTGAAGGGTGGTTGTCAGTGATAGGGGTTATTTTTTCTAATTTGGTTTTTTGATATTTCAAGAGTCCGAAATTTACTAATGGCACTTTATAGTGTAAAAAAATCGAAAACCACCACAAACCTTATATTTATAAACGGGAAAAATGCGGGAATTGTCCGGGTATTTCGTGAACAAAATTTAGTAGACACCCTGTTTTCAATTTTTGCGATAAAATACAGTTTCAAGTTGATTACAGGAATTCGCAATGCTTCGTATTATATTGCATATACGGCGGTATATACGGTTGGCCTAAATCTGAGAGATGCAAGTGCTTTTAGACTTATCGATCCGACCAGTAACACCTACATACTTTTCTCAATTTTCCGATACTGAGAGATGCTTAAGGGCGTTTTAAATTTTAGCAAGTTCTTCCTTCGTCAAGAATTTCCCTTAGTGCAGACTTCCCTTTTTTTTTTTGGGATAGACAAATAAGATTTAGTATACTGGGCTAACATATATAATCTCTTGGAATATTTCAAATTTATCCCTAAACTTTTTTCTCAAATCTTGCAAGCTTTGAACTGATATACTATACTTTTTAAATCTTCTGTTACTTATTTTTCTCCTTAAATAAAGCTTGAAGCTTCCGAAACCAATATTTGAAGAATGAATATTTTCAACACTATGCTTCAAATGACTGCAATCAAAATAAACTGTTTTATTGTGTCCAGGGTATTATTCCATGCGGGAAGCGAGGCAACTGGTAGAAGACAATTGCTTCTGGGTCGTCATCAAAGGGTCTGCGTCGTGCTGCACGCTTCTCTAAACGGAGGCACTGGAAGCAGCAGGTTGAGCTCCCCGACCGGACCTGGATCAATGGACTCATCGGGATCCGGAATAGGAAACGGTCCCTTGACAGCGGCGTGCAGTCCCGACGGCGAAGATGGAGTCTGTCTGGCCCAGATCACTATACCAGCTAATTGGTGGCCACCCCTACCACCCCCCGATGCCTCGGGGAGGATCAAGGTCCCCAAGACTTTGCCGAGAACCGTGCAACTTTCCTATTCCGTCCTTGAACCCAGAAGCGTCGAGGATGCTCCACTTCCGCACGTCCTTGACTCCGGATCCTCATCCTTCTGCCAACCCAGGGTACAAATTCAACCAGTCACGCCCTTGGGCAGTGTAACCCTGGCTCCTAATCGAGAGGATTACAAGGAGCTCAAGACCGACGAATATCTCACTCTGCTCGTTCCCCATGGACCTCTTTATCCAAGGTCGAGGCTCCATGTGCCAGCTTTTCTTCACTCGCACTCATCTCGTCAGGGTGCTCAGGGGAGACCACCAGTTGCTGCTGTTGTTCTCAGGTATATTGTGGCAAGACTTTTTGTATATGGTCACTCGTTCGTATGAGTTTGATATATTTGAGGGGTGGAGAATTTAAGATTGACGATTTAAATTTGTGGGGTGAAGAAGGTAAATGTAGTAGAAAAGTTGAAGAAAGAATTTTCTAGGGTTCTGGATGGATTTTCAATTTGGAATGCTGCGCAAAGTGGTCGATTGTGATGGAAAAGGATTCTTTTGAAAGGAATAGTACATATAGGGCTCATTAGTTTCGAAATCTAAGAGATTCGAAATCGTTCTTATTCGTAATTAAAAAAAATATACATATAAAACAAAGAAATGCCTCAAATCATTTATTACGATCTATTTCTATTGTTGTCAACTCAGATGCCTGACATCTGAATATCCTCTAAAGATTTATTTTCCAAACCCCTTTGAGAAATAAACTCTGCAATCGACTTTCAATCAAAAATATCAGCAGTAATTAATTATAAAGAGTGCACAAACATGTTTTAAATAAGAAACAATTAAATTTCTCCTGCAGAGTGATATGAATAGAAATTAGTTGAAATTTCCCTGTGGAATTGTAGTCGATCGAATTGTTTTTTTTTTTTATATATAACAAGATTCTCTTTCTAGGGGTTTTATTCCGAGGGAAGAACAATTCACATGATGAGACAGAAACGGAAATCGCTAGTTTCATTTTTCAACGAGGAAATGTTTAAATCTGTAATTGGTTTTGTAACGTGAGTTCATACAGAAAGTCTAGCGAAGCGAATCTCGATTTTGTTAGGTGGTGATTGCCAGGTGGAATTTTAATCAGGCGAAACTTTTACTTTGAGCATGGTGTGTTCTGAATGTTCTTATTGGAAAGGTTGAGACGAGGGATTTACGTTATACAAATGAAACTGGCAATTATCGAAGGTCCGAGCGGTCGCGTGAAAATTTCAATGAGATCGAGACATTTCCATATAAATTGCCCATCGATTTCCGCAACCTGTGTACATAGGAACAGTGCTCTACACTCAGAAAGTCTGGAATGGGGAAATTGCAAAAATTCCAGGATTTTCAAACAAGAGTGCCTCCATTTTTCCTGCTTTTCCTCTAATGGCAGATAAAACACAGAGATTTACGATAGATTGCTCTTGACCGTGATTAATGGTGTTAGAGCACTTCAATGTTGAAACGCATTTTTACGATTTTGTTCTTTTTTATTGTAAAATGTAAACCAGGAGTGAAACATTTCAAGAGAGAAAGGATTTTAAAGCTTTCATGCTTCCTATTTAGGAAGGGATTTGTAAAAATGGTGGTGATGTTAGCGAATAGAATTTAGTTCAATAATTAATTTGGATTTCAAGTTAACTTCTCCACATTTTTCAATGTAAATCGCTAAAGCCTTTTCGGATGTGCTCAATTTGAACTTTTGACGCCGGTTATTCAAAAGCAAAGTTTATTCTCATGTCAACGACCAGTCTAGACATATAATTAGGTTGCAACCACGAGAATTTCATTTAAAGAAATATATTAAGTCTAATTTTAAAAGTGTAATGATCTGCTTTTAAATTCGAACGACCCTTTAATCGACTGGAAAAAAAAAAAAATAAATAAAAAGAAAGGTCCTTTGTGGAAACTCTGATTTTTATAATTTATAATTATGGGAATTTAAATTGAATCTTTTGGAGTTTGAATAAAGTTTTATTATTTAGGGCCCTCGGTTAAGGGAAAACAAAATTTAAATCCGACGTTTGGAATTTGAATACCAGGAAATAACAATAGAAAAGAGTCAACTAAACTTTGTTATTTAAATACAGAAGTTTATCATCTTCTATTGTCGTTACGACTAGCGATAAAGTAGTAGCTGGATATTAATATCCATGAAAAGAACTCTCCTACGACAAAAGAAGCAATTTAAGAAGCGAAGAACGAACTGTGAAATTTCTATTCATGATCTTATAATGTCCTGGAGTCTGAAGATAGATTATAAACCTCTTTTTCGTTTACTTTCTTGTTTCAGAGCTCGGGTCAAGTCTGACGTGAAGATCCTGGATGCAACCTCCAGCAATCCGGATTGGATAGTGGAATCCAAAATCAATATGAAGAACACAGCAGCCACCTTCACGGCCAGAAGGAAAGAAAACGTGTCACGCTTGCCAAACGCGTGAGCACAATTTATATTTTCAACCCCTTCCTGAATAAATGAAAAATCGATCTTTCACGCGCAACTCCATTTTCATCATCTATTTTAACATATTCTTTCAAAATGGGATATTCTGCTAAAAATATTCTTAATTTGAATTTTTAAAATTCAAATTTAAAATTTAGTATTAAAATTTAGAAGGTTTTAACTTAAAACACTTTAAAATGTAGATCCTTTCAATTAAGCATTTTAACGTTTTCTTAATTACAACTTCAAGACGTCTTCAGATTTAAATATTTTACAAGAAGCTTAGAGTTCAAATTAAATAAGAGGCAGAAAATTCAGAAACTTTCAACTTAGGATAGTTTTAAATGAAATATATAATAATTGTGAATCTTTGGAGAAATCAGAAGTGAAAATATTTTGATGCTAATTAAAAAGAAGCACTTAAAAGCAAACAACTAGAGGCAGTATTTTCAAATGAATTATTATAAATGGACGAAGTTTATTCACGGCAGTTCTCTCTGCAAGTCGTAAAAATAAAGAGAACGAATGGGATGTGATAAATGAATAACGAATAGCCATGTATTACACGGTTTTATTTAAGAAAACACGTCCCTTTCACAGAACAACTGCTGTGAACGAGTTCATAAAATTTTGGTGCCTCTTGCGCAAGTTCCAAACCAGTTATGACCATCTCGTCGATGAAACAGAACGTCCAAAGTCTAGCAATTATCTTCAGACCATGGACGCCTTCTTTCTTTGAAAGAGGAACAAAAATTGAGAGAATATGTATATTATAGTCTGACGTAAACTAAAATTGCTAGTTTCCCAGACAAACAACCCTTCCCAGAACCAATTTTGAATTAATCGGGGCAGAGATTGCTTTTCTAGAAAAATTTCTCTTGTTCAGAAAAGAACGTTTGTCGAATCTGATGAAACCAGGGTGTCTACTGTGCGGGCATTTAAGGAAATCCGGGAATTGTCCTTGATTTTATTTTTAATGCGGGAAGTGAATTTCCGATTTGATAATCCTTAAACTATTCTGAATTTTTTTGAAATTCCTTCAACTTCTTTAAAATCTTTCTAAATTTCTTTAAATTCGCTAAAATCGATTAAAATCTCTTAAAATCCTTTAAATTTTCTAAAATCCCTTCAAAACTCTTAAAAATTTTAATTTTTTTTTTAATCTCTTGAAATCTTTTGAATTCCTTTAAATTCATTCAAATCTTTTTAAATAACTTTTAAATAACTCGCTTGATATTCTTTAAAATCAATAAAAATGCCTTGAAATCTTATGAAATAACTTGCAAATCCTAAAACCTTTTTGGATTCTTCAAAAATTCCTTAAAATTCCTTGAAATCTTAAAATCCTTCTAAGTCTATTGAAATCCCGTCAAATCTTTAGTAATTCTTTAACATCACTTGAAATCTCTTCGAAATCTCTTAAAATTCCTTAAAAACCTTTAAATCGTTTTAAATCGCTTAAATTCCCTTGAAATACCTTAAAATCACGTAAAATCTCTTGAAATCCTTTGAAGTTTTTAAAAATTCTATCGTAAGTGAGATCTTATATTTATAAGCGGTAAAAATGCGGGAATTATCCGGAAATTTTACAGGTAAAATTTAGTAGACACCCTGTGAAACTCTTTAACTTTTGTCTAATATCGACTGGGAAGTCCTGTCAAGATTTATTTATTTTAAAAGATATAAGGGCAAAATTGTTTTCGTGCCGAGATTATTTTCTGTGAAGAATTCTTTTTTAATGTGTTTACCCTCCACTCACATTTTCTTTTTGTTTGGCAGGTCAGCAGAGGAGATTATGACGATGCTACTGGAGGCGAGTGACGAGGGTGCAGGGGGTAACTGGGATGGTGGTAAAATCGTGTGGAGCGTACGATATGCTTTCGAAGGCGAGGAGGATAACGTTTCCATACCTGGCATGTATCAGTTAAGCCAACAGCAGCATCATCATCACCATCATGTGGAGAGGGGGAAGGTACAAGCGCGTCTTGAGATACAAAAGGATGATATTCAGGCGGTTCTTCCCATTTCAAAGGTAAGGGCCTCCATCTGATTATTTAATCAGAGCCGTATCAAGACACACGCACTTGATACTCTACTCAAACCTTACAAGATAAAACCCTCAGCAAATAAAAGACTCGAGATTTCGAGGAGAGCAAACATAGGTTCAAGATATTGAATTCGATTTTCATTCTAAATTACTGAGTGCTTTCAATTTTTAAATTTCAAAGGTCGCTTCGATTCTCGAGAGTTTTAATATTTGAAATACTTGTCTCACTCAATTAGTAATAATTTATCTTAACGAATTTTAATAAGGGATTGTGAAGGTTTTCGTGAAATTTTTTTGCGCCATTAGTTTGTTTTTCTTCTTACAACTTCAAGTCATTCAAAAGCCAATCAGGTTTGTAACAGCAATGTATGCGAGATTTTCGAGACATTTCTTTCACCACTTTTTTTAGAGAGGACAATAATATAAAGACGAGTCAGATAGAGTAAATAGAATACAAAGGTAAAGGTAAAGGTCTTGATTAAGGTTTTCAGAGGGTTGAAAATACAGTATTATTTGCTTTACAGAGGCACTGATTGGTAGAACTCGTTAGAAACTCGAAGCTTCCTGCATATCCGGTTCTGTAATTGCCGGCGTCTTGCTCGATGGGGGTAGTAAAGTTTTTAATTAAGCAGCCCCTTTCGGCCCCACCGTAAGGCTCTTCTCTTCCTTCTTTTATGTTTGCTGAGGGTATTACAGACACGTCGTGCTCGACATTGGGTCGCGAACTAAGTAGAATGTTTGTACGAAAGTCCGACACTGCTTGGGCATGAACTTCGTCGTGTCTCGGAGAAAATCCCCTGGGGGTTGAGGTCTCTCAGCAAACTTGGTCTCGCCTCTTCGGTGTGAAGATGGACCAAGACATACGACCATTTGAGAGGCCGGTAGCCATAGTGCAAAAGCCTCGTTGGATCGATAACCAGGCATTCGCTCTAGTGAATTTAACTATCCCATTCTCTGAACATCAATTTACACTCAGCTATCTTTTATTCATTTTATCTTATTTTAAGAACTTGGGCACTTTTACCTTTCCCAGCCTTTTTAGAGTCTTCAATATTTTATATTTCTCACATTAGACTTTGAAAACTTTAAACTCTTCACTTTTTTTAAGGTCTTCAATTTTGAAAAGGATCAAACCTCTAAATATCAAGACAAGTTAAGAATTGTTCCCCTAATAATTTTATTGGGCTGAAGTTTCAGACGTCTACTCAGACGAATTTTTTTTTCATTAAAGATTTCTCATCAACAATTAGAAATATTGTTTGCAAAAACATTTCCCATGCTTTCTGTTGCAATAAACAAATCATTGTAAATAAACATTTTTTTAGTGAGAATCTTTGAAGAAAAAAAAGTTCGTCTGAGTAGACGTCTGAAACTTCAGCCCAATAAAGATTTTCTCAATTTTTATTGTATTCATTTATTTCTATGAACAATTACCAGATTAAATGTGAAATAGAGTTTTGAAGAGCCCTTTTTAATGCATTCCACAATGACTTTAAACTGTGTCAAAACACTCAGCTTGGAAAAGAACTTTCGTTGAAACGATGCGTTATGTGGCAAGTTCTCATTTTTCATTGTACCCAGTGTACTCATTTTAAAATGTGGTCTGTTTGTGTTTCTAGAACTGGGAAGTAATGAATACAGCGGTGCTCACTGGAAGACAAGTCTCTCAGGCAATGAAGGTTTTCATCGTAAGCCAAGCAGGAAAAGTAGCTGATGTAACTCTGCAATCTTCCTGCCACTCTGAAGATGAAAGTGTTCTAAAGGTTGATAATCCGTTTCAAAGAAACAGTTTAGATAATTAGTTGAATTTAATTTTCGTTACGAATCGATTCCAAAAAAGTGACAAAAGAATTTATAAATTTATAATTTGTGTTTAAAGTTTTAAAAATCAATGGAAAATGTTTTAATCGCAAATTATTTTTAATTTTCAGGTGTCTTCCTCTTGCAGCAGTGTCTACGTTGATGGTTCCGAGATCCGAGGCTCGAGTAACGCATCAGTTCTCGTTAAATATGGCACGTACACTGGCCTGGCACGGTTTACAGTTTGGATGCCAGAATTTCCCTTGGAAGTGAGTGTGAGCGACACCCGACTCAATCAAATCAAGAGTTGGAAAGTCCCTGAAGACCATTCGATCTCGAAAAACAAACGAAGCCTCAATGAAACTACATCCGACAAAGGTGACAATTCAAAAATACCTGTGAAGAAAAGGAGTTCAGATACTGCGACTGAGACTACGGAGTTGGAGACTGAAGACCAGATAGTGGAAGAGGAAGAAGAGGAAGAAGATTTGGATGAAGATGAGGAAGAGGACGATGGTTCCTTAAGATTTCGCGGACCCAAGTGGGATGAGATCAACTCCATTGACAGAAATACGCCTGCAAATTGCAGACTTCGTTTCCAACAGAGTCCTATTGAAATTCACGCAAGGTCAGAATCTTCTTCAAAAGCCTTTACAAACAAAACTGGGATGGTCAGGGTATCTACTCACCCTGAAAAATTTGGAACATCTGGAATTGTTAGGGAATTTTTTTATACCTGGAAATGTCAGGGAATTTTTTCAAGCGTACTTAATTTTTTTTTTTAACAAATTAAATAACCAGGATGGTGACTTGACCGGGAAAAGTCAGGGAATTTATTTTTAGGAATAGAGTAGACACCTTGTTTACTGTTTTAAAATAAACAATTAAATGTTTTAAAATACAATTTGATTATTCCAGGTTCCTCGCTGCAGATCACGATTCGGGAAGGGTTTCCTACTTTGTGAATCGCCGAACGTGGTTGCGAGTCACAGATTTGGTGTTCGCAATGCTCCGGATTTCTGATCCTCACATCGCAACTTTAATACAGGGTAGAATAGTTCAGGGTCGAAGTACTGGCAGAACAGAAGTGCAAGTTCTCTCGCCGATCACAGGAAGAGTGATTGGAGCGAAGGAAGTTCGTGTTTCAAACGAACGAATTGCAGTTTCTCGACTATCTGTAAAAGTCGTGTCAGGTCTTCAACTCACTATCAGTCCAGACACTGCGATCGAAAATGGATACGTTGCCGAAACTTCTGTGACGAGGAAACTCACTGCTCAATATCAGGTTAACTTGAACTCAAACCTTCCACATTAAATGTTAAATTCAAGATAGAATTTTTAATAAGAGAATAACATAATAAAACTCAATTTACAGGAAGGCTTGTTAGACATCGACATCGAGTTTGCCGACGGAACGCGAACACCTTTGAGAGAAATTGCCGTCTCGGATTATCACTTAGTCGTCGAAAGTCTCGACCCGGAAGTTGTGGCCTTTGCGCCAATGATAGCTTCCCATCATCCTCGGGTGATCGCTGTTGGAGAAGGTCGTGGAGATCTTCTAAAAGTGACTTTGCACCTGGCAGATGTCTGCAGGCTTTCTGGAAGAAAATCCAAAGGTGCAGGACCTAGAGGAACACCTTCTCTTCCTCTAGCCACTTCATCCGCGAATGTCGAAGTTGATTTTGCTTCGAGGGATCTCCCGAATAGACCCGAGTTTGTTCAAAATGACGGAGGCACTCTAGGTGGAGGATCTCATCATCGTGAAAGGAAAAATGGCAAAGATGTTGCACCAGATCTCAACGATATCCTGATCGGTAAATATCGATTTTCTTCTTTCTTGTTTGTATCGTATGTCGTGTGTCGTGTATCGTCAGTCCTGAGGTTTATACTTTTTTCTTGAAATGAAGAGTGGGTTTTCTCAGTGCTTATCCTCCAGTTCTTCGCCTTCAGTGTTTCCACCAGATCTGGATCTTTTGCAAACAGCTATTCAATTTCGGATAAAATAAAGAAAGTTTTATATGTAATATAAAATTCAGATCTGGATCGGTCGTCGCTTAGCTTCAGATGCTACGCCTGATTGTCTCGCTTCTCAGCACGCTTGCACGCTTCCTCCCCCTTTCTCTCTGTCTTTCTCTAATTTTTGTGCAAAGGTATACCACTAAAAGACGAAAACGACCACGCACCAACGATGCAGGCAAGACAGCACCGTATGGCTATAGCTAATGGCATGTCTTCAGGGGGAATGGGAGGCGTGGGGATTCAACATCAGAGTGGATCTCCGATGACACCCCTGGTAATTGGGATGTATGTCCTGCTGGCGGTCTTCTGCTTCGCCATCGTCGTCTTTGTCGTTTCCTGTGTCGTCTACGCGAGCAAATTCAAGCCTCAGCCCTTGGACTCTCAGCATCCTGGACTTCCGGTTCTTGGAGCTGCCAGGGCCGCTGCGAGTCAACTGGCACCGAATCGAAGACCTAGGGAATCGACTACTAACGCCCACGACTGGGTCTGGCTCGGTCGTGCAACTTTGGAAAGAGCTGGAAGCGGACCACAACAGGTTCTTATTTCTTCATCTTTTTCTAGAATTAATCGATTCATTATTATTTCTACGTTTTGTACTGATATAGATTAAAAACAAAAATTCCGTTAGCAGGGTGGCGACTTGACCGGGAAACCAGGAAAGACTGGGAAATGACCAGAAATTTTATTGACCGGGAGAAACCCGGGAAAAAACCGGGAATTTAATTAAAAGACCGCTTTGCGGTAAATATAAATTTTACTTTTAGTTGATCGGGAAAATTGAAAAACTTGACCGTGAAAAACCGGGAAATAACCGGGATTTAGAAATCGTCCGCCGAATCGCCACCCTGCTAAGTTAGTGTCTACATTTTATATCTAAACAAAGTTTTTGAGACACCCAGCAAGTTTTTTTATGACAACTATGGAGAGGTATTACAAGCGATGCTAAATTCTGTTTATTGATCGTCTTGTTAAGGTCCGTGTAACCAGTAATCCGCTTGCCGGAGAGAATAATCCGCTTACGGATGCTGCTGAGTTGGGCACAAGTTTTGATAATCCTAATCACATAGAGTTACCCTCAATTGTTCGCGCAACTCCCTCAGCTCCCATTGACACGACGACTTACTGCAAAAGGGATAGAACATCGGGTAGCTTCATCAAGAGGACCAGCGATAACCAGTCGACGAAACCTCTTATAGTTCCGACTGCTCCGATGGCCAATGCGACATCAAGAAATAAGTAATAATTAACTCACTACATTTTTTTGAGCCTTTATAATATATCTAGACTAGCAAACCAACACGCGCGCTACACGCACGATTAATTATTTTATTTCTTACAACTTCAAGTCATTCAAAAACCATTGAAATTTCGCTGATTCAAATTTAAACATTTCTAGGAATTCATGAAATTTTAAGAGATTTTTTAAAGCTAAGGAACTTTAAGGGATGTTAAATGTTTTGAAATTTTTAGGAATATTAAGAGGTTTCTAAGAACTTTAAGAGTTTCCAACGTATTTTAAGCGATTTCTAGTTAAGAAATTCTAAGAGGTTTTTAGGAATTTTTAGAGATTTTTTGCGAATTTTAACTTGGATTTCAAGAGATTCATGATTTTAATGATTTTTGTGGATTTTTAAGGGATTTCAAGAGGTTTCTGGGTGTTTTAAGAAATCTTAACAAATTCTAATAAGGGATTTCGAAGGTTTTCGTGAAATTTTTTTGCGCCATTAGTTTTTTTTTTTTTTTTTTTCTTTCAACTTCAAATCATTCAAAAGCCAATCAGGTTTGCAACAACAATATATGCGAGAATTTCAAGACATTTCGTTACACCACTTTTTTAAGATAGGATCCCTCTAAACTAGACATATCCTCATTAAAAAAAAATGTTTACAGTAACGACGATGTTCCACCACCTCTTCCACCTCATGGGGTTTTGCCAGCATCAGCATTGACATCCGCCACAAAAATCTCAGACGATGCAAACGGAAATGACGACTACAAGCCTCCAGTTCCTCCCCACAGAAACACAGGAGTCTTAGTTCGACTCCCGGACACGCCGAGGAAGCGTCATCATAGAACAGCGAGTGCGAGCCACAACAGTAATTATCGCCACCATGATAAACATCACGATAAGCATCATGATAAAAATCATGAAAAGCATGATAAGCACCATGAAAAACATGATAAGCATCATGACAAACATCACGATAAACGTCATGCTAAGGTCCACCGTTCGAAAAACTCGACGGGGACTTCGAAAGATAATGAACTCGCTTTCGTTGAGCTTAGAAATAATGATGAAAAGCGGGTTAAGAATGCAAAGTCGAGGGAGGTAAAGAGGGCAACCGTTGTTGGGAACCCAATGTTCTCGTCGTCCTCTTCTTCCTCATCTTGTTCCTCCAATCACGAACAGGAGGAATCCGTACCCATGGACGATCTCAATCTAGGCATGGATTACAATCAGATCATGCAGTACTTTGACAACCTGAAGGAATCGAATGCCTGAAAGAGGGCCTCTGATCGCTCAGGTGATCATAGCTCGTAGACGCGTTGACTTTTCCGACTTTCCGCGACTCGTCCAAAGCCGCTGAAACCGGCTTTTCATTTCCACGAGCATCAGTCCTTCAAAATCAATCAATCCAAACTGATAATTAAATTTCAATTAAGAATTTGAATGAGAATCTTAAATCGACTCGTCTAAACGACAATCTAATTTCTTGGGATTCCCTGGCGAAAAGGGCTGAAATTTTAGAGGGCGGCACCTACTTGAAATTCATCACCGGGAAGTCCCGAGATAATGGATTATGTTTTTGGATGTGTAGAAACTAGAAACTGCTTTTAATTTTCGTCGTATACGCTTATATGGTCATTTGGACTATAGGGTGTCGACTGGACCGAGAAATCGGGAAAATCTGGGAATTAAAAATTTCCGGATTAGTCGAACTAGTAGAACTGAACTAGTAGATGTGTACATGGAAAAATTGAGTCTTGGAGAAGCACTGTAATTAAAAACACTTTCTTGGTAAAAGTCTAGGATGGAAGGAGTTCAAATAGTACAAAACCTTTCAACGACAATAATAGTCTTTCCTTTACTCTTTAAATCTAGTTTCTAGATAATCGGGAAAATATTTTATATTTCACATAGATTTTAGCAACTTTCAGGTCTAAAGGTAGAATAGGACATTGAAAATGGGAAAATTTTCAGTCTTCTCTTCTACGTTATTCATTTCTAACGCTTTCGTTTCTCCGAAATTTGTTTTTTCCAGATAGTCACATATTTTTAAGGACTGATTTCTCGAAAAGATCGTCATTGAAAACGAGTCGCGGCTGATCGGAAAGCTTAATTAATAAGCGATAAACGCAAAAAACAGATTCCCTGTCGTTTTGCTGCACGCGGATGTGCACAATGCAAATTTTTTTTTGCCATCTACGATTTTTTTTTCCTGCGTAGAGCGAATCGAGCAGGGAGATTCGCACGTACCGTAGATTATATTCTAGTCAGCTTCCTAGCAGCGCATCAAATTACGCGTAAATAATCGACCTTAAAAACTGGCTCTACGTAACTGGTGGGGTAAAAAGATCAACGGACGTAACAATCATTTCGCGGTTCACATTCGAAGTTAAATCTTGTAAATTTGAGATTAGTTATTAAAATTTCGGTAAATCATTCATTCGAGATTGATCACTCATCGTCATTCCGGGTTTATAGAACCGTAACCGCGAAGGACGTGAAGTCGTCTCGCAGGAAATAGATCTGTGTTGTGTCCTATTAAACAGTAACAGAATATCATGATAGAAATAGTTGTCCTGACCATTTCTGGTTTCGATTTCTTCTAATCGAAATCGGTTCAAATTCTGATCATAATCAGTGTTCCATGCAAAATTAAATTCCATATTTGCAAATAACGTGAGTGAATTTGTAGATATTTGGAATAGTAATTTATTATTTGGAATAGACTTGCGCTAAATGATGAATAATTTGCAATTATGGTGTTTGGAAATTCGTGGAAACACAATCATAGTTTTCATGCTAGATTTGTGTGCAGGAAAAACGTCGAGGCCTTTGAATTTCTTTATAATTATTTATTATTTATATTATTAAAAAATTTGAATGCTAAAGCTTTTTATTTAAATTTTTTTATAAAATGTGGAACATTTTTGCAGACTTATAAATATCTGAAGAAAATTTTATCTTAAAAATTTTTTATTTTTATACTTACAAATACAGTATTAATCTATTTTTTTGTACAGCAAAAAAAAGTAATATAGATTTCTAAGTTTGAAATCTAAGTTCTGCATCAAGATTATCAAGTATAATTTATTTAAGAATCTTCAAGATTCTATTTTTTTTTTAATTGATTTTTTATACATCTGTTTTATTTTATATTATTGATAAAATTTTTACTTTTAATTTAAAGAACATCAAACGAATTTTGATGCAAAATAAGACAGTTTTATGGGTCAAAATGTAAATAATGAATTGAACTTTTAAAATATATACTTTATTATAAAAAAATTTTTATTAATTTATTCATTGATAAAACTATTTTACTCTTTGTGGTTTTATAAGTGACTCTTTAAAGAAAAAGAGATTATTTATTGCCAATTTTTTTTTATAAACGCTGTTTATAATTTTATTAATACTACAATTTTCGTAATGAATCTTTGAGGTTTTTCCTGAGTATGAATACAGCTTTAGAAAGTATCATTACATCAAGTACCTGTTCTTCGAACTCTCATCACTTCCGTTCGATGAACTTCCTATTAATTAATCCTTTAGGTCGCGGTCCTACAGATTATGCACGCAAAATGTTCCTTCGTCTACTCCGCATTGCACGCAGGGTTGCAAAAATGGTTAATTATCCACTTTCAATTACTAATTACATAAAAGAAATTGTAATTATCCTCAAAATAATTAATAATTACAAAAGAAAAATGGAAATTACATTCAAAATAATTAATAATTACACAAGAAAATTGTAATTATAATCGAAATAATTAATAATTACAAAGAAAACATTGTAATTATACTTCAAATAATTAATAATTACATAAGAAAATTGTAATTACACTTATACTTATAATTATTGTATAATTACAAATTTCTTTTGTAATTATTAATTATTTTGAGTATAATTACAATTTTTATTTGTAATTATAAATTATTTTGAGTACAATTACAATTTTTCTATGTAATTATTAATTACTCTATTAATGTAATTACAAATGTAATTAATTAGTTGCAACCCTGATTGCACGTTATCACTGTTGAATCCGTTGTAGTCATCGCAGAGAAAAAATTTCGAATTATAATAGATAATTGTTATCGAGGATTATCGAGTGTAAATACGTATTGCAAGGTTCTTTGAGGCGAGGCATCCCTTTCGGTGTTGTCAATCGTTTCGTCAACGTCACGAATCCTTCGTGGTTCCTAAAGCTCGTTTAAAAACGACAAAAACGTTGTAAACGTTAAAAACGTTCAAGGTGGCCGCTGAACCGGAAAAAAACCGGTAGTCAATTTATTTTGTATCCTAGTATTTTTCTAATTTTTGTAGAAAAACCTGTCTAATCAATTTAAAATTTTAAATGTTACTTTATCTCAAATGAATTGATCAATTAATTTTGATCACTTGAATGTAAACATTTTCATTCCTCAGTTTAAAATTAAAAAATTGAAAACAGAAGTTTCAATGGTAAGGTAATTCCACATTAAAGTTATTTGAATTTTAAAAATGTTCAGACTGAGAATTTTTTCTGAGATTTGAGGGGCCTCCTTGACATTGTAGACGAGCTTAACCGTTAGCTTCCTCAAATCTCCGCCACTCATCACAGTATTACCTATTTAATTTTTAGTTTCTAAAATAATAATTATTAACATTTCTTAACATCTTCTCACTCGTCATAGAGCTGCTCATTTCTGCGAGTAGATATCGATGAGGGCTCGATGCCTGTCTTCTAGCCTAAATCATCAAAGTCTGCCTACGTCCCGAGTTACGTTCGAGGAGATGATATACTCGTTCGATCTTACCGTGCGTTGTGATGTTTGTAAATTTTGCTTTATAAGACTGTGTACATATAAACATACATATTATATTAAATATATTATGGGAAAGCGCAAGAATTATTATTATTATTATATTATTATTATTACGATTATTATTATCTACTTTAGAGTATCTATAACTGTAAACTTGCCGCAAGAAGCCTCGAGTCCAGTGCTCTCAGATCGAGCTAGAAATTTACCCCCACCACATCTACTATTTCATCGAAAAAAAGTAATTTATTAAATATAATATGGGAAAATTTTCTTATATAATTCAAGAAAATACTTAAAAAGAGTAATAATTTCAAAAGTTTGTCAAATTATATTTGACAAATTGCTTTTTTTCTATAAAATAATCGATGTGGAGTCGAAAAAAAAATTGGATAGTATAGATGTATAATTAATCTGTGCTACCTTGCGGCGAGTTCAAGGACGTCTGCCATTTCCATTTTGTTCGGAATCGATTGCCTCCTCTTTAAAATACTATTGTTAACATAATTGAAAGCAATACAATTACAAAGTCTGATTACTTAATTATATGAAAGTTGTAGGAGATCCAGTTTTAAGAGTGAAATAGATTCAGTCTTAAAAGAAATATCTATATAAATTAAGCAATCGATTCCTGATATAGAATTTTCTACGTGACTAGAAAAAGTCGACTTGCAAGCTGTAGAATTTAGAAAGTTTCATGGCTTTAATAAATGTTTGTATGAAATTGAAAAAGTTTTTCTTCAGCTTGAAAATCGAAATTTTTGCATCCGAGAACTATCGCCTAAGATTAAATATTATGTGAAGTTCGGTCACTGCGTAATTACAGGCTTGGGAATTGGAGGGTTTCATGATGGAAAAAAAGCTTCTATACTTTACTGATTTGTTTAAGCTTCGATTATTCTCTCTTTCATAATGGAATCCCCCAATTTCAAAAAACTATTTCTCAATAAAATAAAAATCGCCAAAATTCTCGAATACAATTGGATTCCTCTATTTTTGTAAAACGGACCATTTCCATTAACTTTCTTACAAAGCCTGAAATTCCATGGCCGATTTCGCAGTTTCAGAATCGCTAACGCCGACATTGTTTAGCCATAATCTAATTTAAGTGATACGACGAAGCGCCGTAGGAATTAAGTGATCGGATCGAAGAAGAAGCGAAACAATAAAATCAGGGGAAAAAGGTTTGCTAGCATAATAGAAATGGACTGCATGTCGAACTATCTATCTTATAAGTAAATGTGTATTTAGCACGCCGTAAGTTTTGTGTGTGGCACTTAGTACTGTGTACATGCGAGAGCGACGTTTTGACAACATCGCGGCGACTGCGAGACGATAAAAGCTTAAAATGTACTACAAAATAAAAAAAAAGTTTAGAAGCGCCGAATTCCCCTTTGAGATTCTAGTCCAGTGCAGGTAGCCGTTTCGCTATCGCGTGTCCTGCAAATGTAGATCGCAATGTTGTGTAGCGTACGCGATTTAACACGAGAAAATTTATATACATATATTATATATACCTAAAATTAATTATAAATACTCCCTCCTCCTCGCTGTATTTCTACAGTTGACGACTGACCACCACCCCTTCGATTTTTAAACTTTTCCAGTGTCGCGACTTTCAACTGAGCTTTAAAAAAAACTTCCCCCTAGACCGAATCCATTTCAAATCAGCCAGGTTCTACACTTGAAGTGTAGAACCTTCTACACTTGAGAGATTCTGCAACTTCAAGTGTAGAACCTGCCTGATTTGAAATGGATTCGGTCCCTATTATTATTCCTCTTGCGGGATTCTATTTCGCTTTTGGGATTCTTATTCCCATCACCGAGCGCGGCACTGTTGCTTTGATTATCTCCCTCGATCACGAATTTATTGTAACAATCATTCGCGATCGGTATGAATACTAATTAGTCGGATCTGATTACCGATCGTTGGTGTAGTTCAGAGAAGGATTTATATAAATATTTTTGAACGGATGGCGGAAAGTGCCCTTTTTTAAAGATTATTTAATCTTGGAAACCTCAAAAGTGGCATTTTCTACCAGCTTCTCCATCCTCCTTAACAAAGAATGTTGAATTAATCGCTAAGTTTTGAGTTGACAAGTATTCTGCAGACGACCTTCCGTCTTATCAAGGAAAGAGTCGTTAGGATATTATGAATTTCGTGGTGCGACGTTATCACCTGATAGCTTTCGATTAAATCCTATATAAAAATGAAAACATATCGTCTCAAGACTTCGGATTGCGACGTTTCTTAATTCTACTCCATTGACTATAAGTTGCCAAGTCAGTGTCGAATATTCGTTCAAGTACAAACGCCAGCGCATATTAATTATTTAGGAATTGAGCCGATAGGTCAACGATTGATTCGTTGATGTGAATGATGAAAAATCAATCGCACAATGGGATTAGGTTTTAGAATTTATCGAATTGTACTGCCAGGAAAATGTTCGGTTTGTTTATATATAGCTTCTTACGATTTGATCTTCTAAAGATCATATTTTCGTCTCGAAAATTGTATTATCTTTTACAATTAGTAACGATTTGGTCTCATAAGTTTATTGTTAAGATTTGTATTTAGGCGTTCGAAGGACGTTGCAAATTGCCTAAAGGAAGTCTAATAATTTAATCACGAGCTCGTCCTTGAAATTGGAAAAGAAAGATTCTGGTGAGGAATCGAAGACGTGTAATCATTCCTTTGACACAGCGTCACTATACTTAATTATAAGGATAACGAATCCAAAAAGCAGTAATTATCAGTATGTTATCAAGCGCTACTGTGAAGACGACGATGACGACGAACCATGAGAATTTATTGTTAATAATATTAAAAGTACGAGCGCTACTAATTACTGTCACCCTCACTGTCATCAACATCACTAGTTCATTAATACCATCCTCATTGTCACCATCGTCGTCGATGATATGCTAAATGATACGACTATTGCCTACTCAATGTACAATATGTAGTCGTCACCTGTTGTTACCACCAAACCGTCGTCAAAGATATAAAAATATGTAATTGTACTATAACTAAGGGTTATTTATTACCAATCGAATCTCTTATCCCAACATCCTCATTACAAAGTATACTCAAAAAAAAAATTGGTTTAAATTAAAACTTTTATTTTAATAATTCAAAGTAAAAATTTCTTTATATTAAAGAAAACTTTCTTTCTTTTAAACTAAT
>JAUESH010000039.1:2617221-2628862 GCA_032275165.1 Synergus magnus
CAGGAAGACATTTGCAGGGCTCACAGCCATTCCCCTTTTTTCCCTATTTTTCTCAAAATCTCCTATAATCCCTATATTTGAGGATTTTGTCCACTTTTTCCGCTTTTTTCCCTATTTTTTAGGCTGCGATTAAGTTTTCTTATCCTACTCAAAAATGCGCGCGACAATGTTTGGGAATTGTAAAAATCCGGGAAATTCCAGGAATTGTTCTTGATTTTATTTTTGATGTGGAAAGTGCATTTCTTATCATTTAATTTCAGTAAATGAGACTGAATAAGATAATATACTAGGGTGCCCAAAAAAACTGAGTTTTTAAATTTTGCAAATGCGACCCTCTAAATTTGTTTGGTTTGGTGAAAAAATACTGCCATAAATTTTCTTTCATTTTAAAAAAATTGTCTAGAGGTTCCGCTAAGCCGTTTTAGGTCTGAAAATGAATTTTCTCATTTATCAATTTTTAAAAAATACCAACTAGAAGAGTAGAGTTTTTTATTAAGACAAAAAGTTGAATATTTTAAGATATAAGCTTGTTGGGAAAAATACTTCATGTAAAATGCATTTTCTCCTATATTTGGGTTTATATAAGGAAGGAATTTTCGCTGATAGGAAAATTGTTTTTATAAAATCGTATCATAGGTTCAACAATGTTTTAAACACTAATTTTTTAACTTGTAAAGATTCGTTTATTAATTATAGAGATAGAAATATTTACAAACATCACGAAGTTTTATCGATGTTTCCCAAACCACTTTCTATCAACGGGAGATATCCAATTATTACAACCGCCTAAATTATTTTGAATAACGTACTTCAGAGTCCAAGGATTCAAATTTGTGGCCTCCTTCTTTTTTTCTATTTTTGCCGTTTTCAACATTTGTTCATATGTCACGGCCTTCGCCTTAAAAGGCAACTTGTCGGCGATTTCCTTCATTGCTTTTTTTACCTAACAAAATATTCAACAATTAAATATATCAATAAAGTACGTACTTTTATAATATATTACCAATTAAAATATTACGCTAAAAAATGAATAATCTAAGATTTGTATACCTCTGCGAATTCAGCTGCACCTCCAACTTCTATGATTACACGACCTGCTTTGACGGGTGTAACGTAATGATCAATCGCACCTTTTCCTCCACCCATTCGCATTCCCTGAGCCTAAAACAACACATTTTTTATTCTTTACGTCTGTGAACTATTATTTTTTTGAAAAAGTAAAAACTGTGGAAAAAAAACCCGGGTTATCTGAATTTGCTTATACGTTTGCTCATAGTTAAATAATACATGCCCTTAAGAGAATATACGTACTTTCTTGGTCACTGGTTGCCAGGGAGGGTCCACTCGATAAATTGCAAAACAGGTACTGGGTAACTTTCGTGCCACAATAAAACGTATCATCTCAAAATGACCGTACTTCAATCTTCCACCGATTTCTGCCTGCAATGAAAAAACATGTTTCATTTTAAACTTGTCTGTAATATCGTATTAATTAAAAATTTTAAATCTGTATGTATATTTTTAGGAAAAGAAGTTTTGGTGCAGAAGGAATTTTATTAAAAATAATTTAACAATTACAAAATAATATTATACATACCACAACGGCGTACTGCTTGTGTAACAAAAAATTGTGAGTTTTCTCTTCACCTCTCATGTATCGCAATCTTTTTTGCATTTTAAAAGGCCTTATTGTGGGTGGATATTGCGGAACTTTTTCATAAATTCTGAGCTTCCTCCGTTCAGGATATTCAACATCTGAAGTAAAATAAAGTTTGATTTCTTAAACATCCTGCAATCCCTCTTATAGTTTTTTAATTATGTACATTTATTTACTTACGATCAAATTTTGGCGGAATCGGAAAAACCTTCAGACCGGCTGTTTGCATCACACGACTAGGCAAATTGTTAACTGGAGCTGAAAATAAATATAAATAAAATTTAATTCATTTAATTGACAAAGTGGAAAACATAACCTCCTAGGGAAAGAAAAAATTCTTATTCTCTTATTTATAATTACCTGAAAGGTTTAACCTCGCAAAAAGTGTTGTCAGAGCCATTTTTTCGACCTTGTGCTTTAATTCAAATAACTCCTATTCATAATAGATAATAATTTTTTAAATTATACCTATATTATTACAGCAGTAGTAAAAAGAAACGAAAGAAACTAACGTGAGAAGTACCTGAATTTGTGCGCATGCGCCAGGGGCCCCAAAGGAGCCCCGTACTCTACTGAGCATGCGTCGCACACGGCATCTGATTGGTTGCTATTGGCGCGCAGTTTGAAATGCTAAAAAATATTTGTATTGTTTATTATAAATAATGTCATTTTAACTTATAGAAATGTTTATTAAACTGATAACAATGAATCTTGATAAAAATAAAAATTAATTAAGTACATATTCTGTAAATAAAAAACATCTTATTATTAAAATTTTTTTTATTTACAAAATATGCACTTAATTAATTTCTTTTTTTACCAATATTCATTAATGTCAGTCTGATAAACATTTTTATAAGTTAAAATGACATTATTTATAATAAACAATAAAAAAAATATTTTTTAGCATTTTAAACTGCGCGCCAATAGCAACCAATCAGATGCCGAGAGCGACGCATGCGTAGTAGAGTACGGGGCTGAGTTGGAGATACTGCGTTTGCGCATCTTTCTATAATCGATTACAGTGGAATCGAGAAATCGATTCGAACAAACAAATTCAAATATAAATTTAAATAAAAAAATAATGAGCACACAGAAATAAAATCTCAAAAAGTATAGGTAAGGAATTTCCAGGATTTCAGGGCAATCGAACGATTAATATTAATGAATAACACTGATTTCTTTATAAAGAGAACTTGCAATTTTTATTAATTGTATCCACTTGAGCTTGACTTTTTAAAAAGAAAATATCGTCAATATTTAAAATTCATTCATCTCAAATATCCGTCTTTTTCCATAATAAATCTATCTATACATCTTATACATATGTACAATATAATCAAAGAAATAATTTTCCTGCAAAACAAGTATCCACATATAAATATCCAAACCACTTTTTCATAAAAATTTTAAATACAAATTCAATACTAAAATGACTTGATTTTTTCAATATCTTCAAAGATTTCACTATATTCAAATAGAAACTCACTAAGCAAATTATCACAATGCTTTTCGAAAATGTGTCTCTTCAAGAAAACTTTTCTCCGACTAAACCTAAAAATTAATTAATTAAATTTAAAATTAAATATTTATATAAATTCTCTGTGAAAATAGAAAGTACTGGAAAGAGTGAGAAAATAAATTCTACAACTCGTACAAAACACAATATAAATGCACCTTGGACCTCTAAAATTTTCCTTTTCTACAGGGTTGCAACTAATTAATTACATTTATAATTACATTACTAAAGTAATTAATAATTATATAGAAAAATTGTAATTGTACTCAAAATAATTAATAATCATAAAAGAAAAATTGTAATTGTACTCAAAATAATTATTAATTACAAAATAAATTTATAATTATATTAATTATATTTCGAGTATAATTACAATTTTCTTTTGCAATTATTATAATAATTATTTTGAGGATAATTAAAATTTCTTTTATGTAATTAGTAATTGAAAATGGATAATTAACCATTTTTGCAACCCTGCTTTTCTATAACTGTAATAATAAAAGTACCCGCTCATTCCTAAAACATAATTTTATGAGCTTATAATGTGCATACTGTTAAAATACTTTTATTAATTCAATACCAATGAGTGAAAAGCAAGCTTTCTTTAATTCTAGTAAAATGATCTTAAAAATATTCCAAAATTACTTTCTACGATAAAAAAATATCTTTGGACTACCCTGATCAATCAATCGAAAATCGCTGAAGACATATTAAAAGCTCCCAGGCATAGCCTTAAGGCCATGTATTACTTATCCGATCCCTACCTTACCGATATTTTATTCACTGCAACGTTACCTCTAAATTTATTGAGATATCAAATTGAAAATTTCTATAATTAAATTTAAAGCAATAAGGTACGTTTATCTGGTCCTAAATATTTAAATTTATAAAAAAAATATTTTGAAAATTTTCTTTTATTTTAATAAAAATCTCAATAAATTTAAAAGTAACCTTGCAGAGAAAAAAATGTCGGTAAGGTAGGTATCGGATAACTAATACATGGCCTTAACAAAAATAAATTAACTCTCTACATCGAAGTCATTTTTTCCTTAAAAAGGTTCAGTAAAAAAGCTTGAAATTATCTCTTCATTTCTTAAATTATTGGACTAATAATTTCACTTAATCGCATCTTAAAGCTTAATTTCAGTTTTCAATTTTTGCTACTTAACTCTCTTAAAATTGTAAGTACAGCGCCAAACTCAAGTCTAATTTTGATACCTTTCGATAAATTACAAACAAATCTCTATTCCGTATTCAAAATATTATAGCCAAAATGAAAAGATATAAAAATAGCTTGAGTCTTCCCAGAGATTCTTAGATTGCGAGATCGAGATCTTTTATTTTAATCCTAGACTGAAATTAAATCCATTTTTCATAAAAATTATTTATCAATAGATTAATTAATATAGTTTTTTTTTACTTGTCACGTAAACCCTTTCCTCTGGCTATTTAATATTCGTAACAAAATTCCTTCTGCATCTAAACCAAAGAGGAAAAGTTACAGGAAAAATGATTAAAAGGAAGATAATAAATAAGTTTAAAAATAAAACACTCTTAACTTTTCGTTGGTGCGAAAGACTCGATTTGCGGAATGTTCGAAATTTTAAAAACATTTGCAATAAATATTTCCCTTGAAACCAATAAAAAAATTCAAAAATTGCACGTTGGAGATTTCTCGAAATCTCGAATAAAATATTTCAACAGAAATTAAGGTAAGAAGGAGCAAAAACAGCTTGGCTCTTTTATTGATTCGTGGATTCGTCTGGTATATACTTTCAGCAGTTGGCAGTGTACCCTGTTTGGCAAAGTAGTAAAATATTAAAGTATAGCAGTTGTATTGTAGGTCAGTTTTAAATTATAAATTTTTAATTGCATTATAAAATAATGAGAGATAATAATGGGTTCATTGATTATACTACATAATAATACTAAAATTAATTTCGAAAACTGATTAGCCCTAGCGAAAGCTTTGGATTGAAATTCATTCTGAATCAATCCGAAATTTTCCGAATCATTACGGAATTTGTATCCGAACCAAAAACAGTTTCATTCCGATCTAATCCGAAGGAAATTTTCAATCCGAATTAATCCGAGGCCCATTCAAAATTAATCCGAGCTTGTAATCCGAATGAATCCGGTCAATCCGAATTAATCATAATTAATCCGAACTTTTAATCCAAATAAATCAGAATGAATCCGAATTTATCCGAATTTTTCGGAATCATTCGGATTGTTCCGGATAGACTGGATTCATTCAGATTCATTTGAATTAATTCGGATTGAAAACTTCCTTCGGCTTAGATCGGAATGAAACTGTTTGCGTTCGAATACAAATTCCGGAATAAATCGGAAAATTTCAGACTAGTTAAGAATAAATTTCAATCCGAAGCTTTCGCTAGGGAGTTTAAAGTGATCAATTAAATTAATAGAAAAGTGATTAATTTACCTTATCTTCACGTTTGGAACTTGAATTACATCGCCATCGCAATTCCAGACACTCAGTCCTGAATTGAGGGAAATGCTATTTCCATTTTGAGAGTAATTTGAAGTAGGCGCTGCCTTGAACGAGAATTCTCTGGCTCTATAAACCTCGACGAACGGTAAATCGTACTGAAAATACAAAACATATTACGTTAGCCATTTATTAATTTATGAGTCAGTAAAATAGCTTTCGTTTTACGAGTCTAGTTATCTAGTAAATGGAAAAAAAAAACTATGCAATTTTCTCTCTAATAGATTTTTTTGTAATAATACTAACATTACTAAAATGGGATATGAAAAACTAAGAAAGTAGAGTTTAATATTATTATTTCTTTCAGAATTTACTTACCAAATTTTTATCCTTACTGCTAAGTCTGAGAAGCATTTTAATGTTGTTGATAAGAGATGTGTGTCTAATGATAATAACATCTACACAACCGTCGCCAATATGACAATGTGGACTGAAACCCATCGGACTTCTTGAACAGGCACATGAAAGATTTGCTCCATTTACCATGAAGAATTTTCCTCTGACTGTAAGCCACCCTGAAAAATTAATCATCCTCTGTATAAAAAAAAGTGATGTTACCATATATCTCGAAAATCCGAAGAAAGTATTCAATCCGAAACAATCCGATGTCCATTAAAAATCAATCCGAACTTTCAATCCGAATGATTCCGATCAATCCGAATCAACCCGTGCTTTCAATCCTAATTAATCCGGCCCCTCCGAATTTTCAATCCGAATGAATTCGATTAAATCCGGTCTATTCGAATCAATCTGATAGATTCAGAAAAATTCGGATTCACTCGGGTTGACTGGATTTATGTGGGTTGAAAGTTCGGATGAATTATGATTGAGTCGAATTGACCGGATTCATTGGGATTACAAGTTCGGATTAATTTTGAATGGGCCTCGGATTAATTCGGATTGAAAATTTCCTTCGGATTAGATCGGAATGAAACTGTTTTTGGTTCGGATACAAATTCCGTAATGATTCGGAAAATTTCGGATTGGTTCGGAATGAATTTCAATCCGAAACTTTCGCCAGGGCAGGATGGTTTTTTAGAAATTGCGCGAATTGTGTGAATGTGCCGAATTTGAAAACTATCTTCAGATAGTTCAGTAATTTTAAAAGATTTAACGATATTTTAAGGAATTTTAAGTAATTTTAAGGAATATCATGTGATTTTACGAAATTTAAAGGAACTTCATAAGATTTCATAGGATTTTAAGTTATTTTAAGGAATGTATAACGATATTTTATGGAATTTCACTAGATTTTGTAGGATGTTAAAAGGATTTTCAGGAATTTTATAAAACTTATCGAGATTCCTGAAATTAGACAAAGAATTACAAGTTTTTATATAATTCTGAATTATTTTGCATACTTTTGAAATCCCCTTTAAAATATTTTAAAATCCTTTGATTTGAAATTGTGTAAAATACTCTGAATCTTTTTGCAAAAAAGGAGTGCAAAAATAAAATAATAATACAATTTTCTATTCGAACTTACTAGCAATCTCCTTGTCTGGAATACTTTTATGCATGTGTTGAATACAACGAGTGCAATTCTGCATACATTTGGTACTTGCAGCCGGATGGCAGGGATCTGATAAAAGCTCTATTTCCCCTTCATATCCTTTATTCGCAATTATTTTTTTGAAGCCTACAAAACAATAAAGTCTATGTTTATCTTTGTCTCTAAATATTGAAATATTTTTTATTCTATATACAAATATTTACCAGAATAATCGTATCTTTGAGGCCCCATCCATCGAAATTTTTCACTGTCTCGAATTACGTCACCTAAGTAGCCGTAACTGACTACACTCGCATATAGCCTGAGCAAAGAATCATTGCTATGAACGGAAGAGATATCTAAACCAGCAGTGTCTCCAAAAATAATATGAATCGCCGCTGTTTGCACATCAGTCGTTCCATGCAAACTGTAGGCGACTGTGTCAGTACTTCCACCAGGAATTACACCTACAGGCAATATTGGTGCTGGCAAAATTGCCTTCGAGTCATCAGGATCAATTTGCTGATCATTTGCAGCTCTCAAAACGAGTCCATTAAAGACTTCTGCAAAAGTACCATCTCCACCGATACATACCACCGCCTGAAACATTTTTTTATTTTTTTTATCCTTTTGGAAAATAATCCTTCAATCAAAAAAAAGGGGTGACCTTTCCCTTTACCATTTCACTTTACAACGATTTCCGTTTACCATTTCCCTTTACTAGTTCCCTTTACCATTTTCCTTTACCATTTCTCTTTACTATTTCACTTTACAATTTTCCTTTACCATTTCCCATTACCATTTCCTTTTACCATTTCCCTTTATCATTTTCCTTTACCATTTCCTTTTACCATGATTTCCCTTTACCATTTCGCTTTATCATTTCCCTTTACAATGATTTCCGTTTACCATTTCCCTTTACCAGTTCCCTTTACCATTTCCCTTTACAATAATTTCCGTTTACCATTTCCACTTACTCGTTTCCTTTACCATGATTTCCCTTTACCATTTTCCTTTACCATTTCCCTTTACAATTTCCCTTTACCATTTCCTTTTACCATGATTTCCGTTTACCATTTCCCTTTACAATGATTTTCTTTTACAATGATTTTCTTTTACAATGATTTCCCTTTACAATGTGAAGAGCCATGGTTGTGTATTTCGATGAGATCTACAACTTTTGTTTGAAACATTTTTTTAATTTTGGATATTGACTGAGATAAACGCAAAAAACCATGATTTTTATTGTTTTTTCATGGTTTCACCATGAAAATCAACTAGTTGCCAATTTTCACTATCATATTCGTAATCAGCGCATCAAAATACATAGGTATTCGCAGTTTCAAGGAAATCGGAGGTATACCTTTTTCAGAAGTTTATCCAAAAAAAGTTCTGGTTAAAAAATGTATAGTTATCTTAACCATAATTTCTGGTTAATATGACTTTAAAAAAGAGATTTCATGATAATTTTTAGAATTTTTAGAATTTTTTTAATTTTAGAACTTTTAAGTTATTTCAAGGATTTTTAAAAGATAAGAAATTTCGTAGAATTTCAAGGGTAAGGGTTTTCAAGATATCATATGGAATTTTAAGGGATTTTTAAATATTTTAAGAGATTTCATGGGGTTTTAAGAAATTCCAAATCCTATCTAAAAAAAAGTGATGTAAAGTGATTGTAAATGTTTTATAGTAATTCTAGGAATTTGAAGGTATGTATTTTAGAGGAATTTTAAAATCCCTTGGAATTCTTTAAAATCCTTTAAAGTCTCTTTCAATCTCTTAAAATCTCTCGAATCTTCTAAAATCCTTTAAAGTCTTTTTAAATATCTTCAAAGCTCTTGATATTTCGTAAAATCACTTAAAAGACCTTGACATCCTTTAAAATCATTCTAAATGTTTTGAAATTACTTAAAAAATATCAAAGTCTCTTGTAATATATCAAAATCTCTTGAAATATCTTGAAATCTCTTCAAATTTCTGGAAATTCGTTAAAATGAGTTAAAATGTCTTGAAATCTTGTGAAATCTCTTGAAAATCCTTAAACTCTTTTAAACTCTCTTAAAAATATCTTTGAAATTCCTTAAAATCTATTACAATCCTTTAAAATCTCTTCAGTATTCCTTTAAATTTCCTAAAATCATTTAAAATCTACTAAAGTCCCTTAAAGATTTTATAAAATCCCTAAAAATTCACTAGAGTCACTTGAAATCTCTTAAAATTCCAGACAACATCGGATAAATTTCTGCTAGTCTGGTTATATTGACCAGAATGTTAAACCAGAAAAATGTCTAGTAAAAAATTCTGGTTATTCTTGCCAGAAATTTTTGTTACATTTACCAGAAAAGCTGATTAAAATAATCAACCAAAAACTTGTAATACTTTTTACTAGAATTTATATATAAATTCAAGTAAAAAGTATTACAAGTAAGGGTATATTTAATTTTCTAGTTAGAATAACCGGAATTCTGGTTCTTCAAACCAAAACTTTTTTTGAGTGTTAAAAAACATTACTTTAATAATAAAAAACGTTATTTTACATGAAAGTCATCCAAATTGGCTGTGAGGAGAGTGTCACGTATGTGTCCTGCCCTCTCAGTGATTATCAATTTGGTTTCAATTCCTGCAATCACCATCAAAGGTTGCACTTCCTTCTCCCAAATTTTGAGTCCTTTCTTTTTTCCGCCGAAGGGGTTGACGAAAACCAATATTTTCCTTGGCCGATGAGTGAAACCTAAAGTTTTTTTTTACAATAATTTTCAGCATTAGAAATCATGAAGAACTTCTGATCATTAAACGATATTTTCAGTTCAGAAACGATATAAATTTTTACACACCATTAAGGCAATTTCGGATCGTTTTCACCCAGGAACCAACTTGTCTAGGATCGGTATGGCTCATTGTAACCTTATGATGTCTCCATTTGCATTTTGGTCCAGATACTGCGTAATGCAAAATAAAATTTGTCGATGACAAATTTGGCGAGGTCGGTGTTGTGGGTGGTTCTTTTTCCTTAATATTATTCATGCCGGGAATCCAATCATTACCATAAGAAGCTGACAGCACGTCCGTCAGAGGCAAAGTCCATTGTGCTTTAAAAAAGAAATGCTAAAATTAACAAAATTTGATTAATAATGCTATTGTCCCAACTAAAAATTGCTATGCAGATTCCTTTACAGAATCCCTTGACGGTATCTGCAGGAAATTAGAGAAGGTACCTTTACCTTTATAAAAAAATAAACATGATATATTTATATACATTGTTTAAATTCCTGATAAAGGTTTACTTAATCTCAGATAAAATTGATCAAGATGAGAACATGAATAAAATAATTTTCATCTTATAGTATCTACAAGACGTGACATTTTTGTTCTTATCGTCGGGTGATGACTAAACCAGAAGAATCATTTACGATGCCACCTGCGTAGTTTACTTTGTAAAAAGTGTGGTGGATCTAAAAGATTTACCTTGAAAATTTTCCATTAAGATTCTTCTTACGGAATCTTTTCTACTAATATTATAATAGTAATTACTATTATAATAAGTATTTATTGCATCTTTAAATTTCTTTTAATTTTAATTTAAATTTTATTTTAATCTTTAATTCTATATTCTATTTTGGGATGCATTGAAGCATTTTAGAATGATTAATTAATAGAGAATAAACCGGCGAATAAATATAAAAAGTTCAACTTTTTACAATGTAATCGTCATTCGTGAAAGTATGTCACTCAAAAGTTTTTTTTTGTGTAATTCGAGTCTCATTAATTCTACACTTCCGGTAGCTGATTTCCTTAACACTATATTTACATGAAGTTATGACTTATTGAGAATTTTAGAAAGCTCGAAGTTGTTGTAAAAAATTATTACTTGTCAATTTCTTATTAAAATTGTATATAGGTGATTACTGATTGCTTTATCATTTTTTAGGGACGACTGAAAATTCCGTTTTTACTACTGCGGTAATAAATTCAGTAGAGTCTCCAAAAATAGAAATTAATTAATCCGTTCCTGCTAGCCATGGAAGTGTATAATGTATTTAAATATCTAGTGAATTAAATATACACCAAGCACATTACATTTTAAATAAATGAATATCAATGAAGATTATGTTTATTAATGAAAGAAAGCATTAAAAGATGTTATAGTTTTTAAGTTAACCGTACGAATGTAAATGCAACTACAATCAATAGATTATCCACAATATGAAACTTGAAAGTGAAAGGCTTGTTCGCTTATTTTTCTTTTTACTTTTCCACACATTTGTTGCGAATATACTTATTCTTATTGTACAGAATCGTTTATTACACATTTAAATCGTTAAAAATTTATTTTTACATTCCTTGACCAACGGTTCTGGTTTTATCCATCAAAAACGGTTTTGCGAATTTCATAAAATCCATTTTCCGGAGAAACTATGCAAGATTTAGAAATTTTTTGATCGGACATGTACTTATCATTTT
>JAUESH010000039.1:2630841-2643414 GCA_032275165.1 Synergus magnus
AATTTCGATATATATTTCGAGGGATGTTAAATAATTTTAAGGGATTTAACAATATTTTATGGGATATTAAGTAATTTTAAAGAATCTTAAGGGGTATCAAGGGATTTCACGAGATTTCATAGGATTTTAAAGACTTTCACAGGTTTTCAAGGGATTTTAAGAATTTTTAAGGAGTTTCATTGTATTTTAAGAAGTTTAAAGGTATTTTGCAAGATTTATTGGCATTTTAAGGGATTTAACGACATTTAATGGAATATTAAGTAATTTTAAGAACTTTTAAAAAATTTCACGAAATTTCAAGAGATATTACGAGATTTCATGAGATTTTAAGGACTTTTACATGATTTCAAAAGATTTTATGAAATTTATTGAGATTTTCAGAAATTTTAAGTGATTTTAAGATACTTTAAGGGATTTTAAGGAATTTTATGGAATTTAATGAGTTCAAAATTTCTCTTCAAAATTTTTATTACAAATTTCTCTTCAAAATTTTCAATGCAAATTTTTGAGAGAAAATTTGAATTTTAAATTTCGGTATTATTATTTTCTTTCGGGAATTTTCTATTTCGGAAATTTTTATTTTTCGGGAATTTCCAACTTCGGGAATTTTAAATTTCGATGATTTTCAATTTCGGTAAATTTACGTGATCCCGAAATAAACATGGTTGAAAATAAATTCCAATGAAAGGGTTGTTTTCCGCATGGACCTTCTTATAGGCTGAAACTGCTAATCGATAATCACAATGTAAAGAACTTGTTACGTGAATAACTTCTGCCGGATCTGAATTATAGAATGTAAAGAAATATCGGTTATTTTTAGAGCAAAAGAGCATAACTTAAATGCATTATTCGAAATCATAAATAACAAAAGTTTATATTCCTGAAGAAGATATATAAGATTATTTTTACTATAAATATAGCGATTAGTACTATCTTGACAATGATAAATAAATGCGAGCCAAACAATTGAATCAATAATCAATATTTGTTAAGGATTTCCCGAAAAATATCTCGCAACTTTTTGTTTTAATCATAGATTAGATTTGTACTTTAGAATTTAGAGAATTCCGTCAGCAATACTTTATCTTTCGTACAAGTGTGTTGGAATTTCGACTGCACATCAATTATTTCGCTGCAGCAGCAAAATTTGAAACAATTTCGCATGAATTAATATATACTCAGAATATATTTAATTTATATGCACGACGTCAATTAGAATATGTGGTTTAAGTTCTAAAAGTTCAAATGAACGAATTTTTGTATTGATTGTATTTTCAACTAGGAACAGTTTTTAAATATTGATATATTTATTTGCATTGAAAATAATTCTGTAAGAAAAAAACTTGTAATGCTTACTGTTATTTTTAATTGGCACAATATTTCTGGATAAAATAGAATTGGGAAAAAATATTTAGTTCATTCGAACGTTCAAAACTTCTGGTACATATTAGAATAATCTTTTTAGTTTCAGGTGAACACGAATGGTTTTTCTGTATACACAATTTGACGAAAAAGATCAGATAGGTTCAACTTTCAATATTTGCACACATGTTCCCAGCATACCCGAACAGTGCAATTCTTACGTAAACTTTATGTATATATTTATATTGTATGTGAATTCATAACTCTTCTAATATTTTCCAAGAAGGAAAAAAGAAAAAGGTGAGGGAATATTAAATATAAGGAAGAATATATTTTATGAATATTGAGCGAATATTAATGAATATTAAATGAAAAAATAACTAGATAACATCAACAATAACATTGTAATAAATAAAATAAAATAATTTATACCAATTTTATACATTAAAAAAGATCTTTTTAATCAAAATTTCCATTTAGAGCATTGATATACTTCTTATTGAATATGCATAGTACTTTTATTATTAATGCATTTTAATAATGAGCTACGCAATTGACAATCTGAAATTGAAATTTCAAGTCTGTATCTCTAAATAACATATTTGTAGAATTATATTACATGACTGTACATGATAAGAAAGTATGTAGAATTGTCTTTATTAATTTTATTCTATATTCAGTTCGATAAGACTAATTAGAAAAATATTTAGATTAAAAATTACTTATCCTATTCTTACCTTACCGACATTTTTTTTCTGCAATGTTACTTCAAAATTTATTGAGATATAACATTGAAAATTACTAAAATTAAAGTTAAAGCATCTGGTCCTAAATATTTACGTTTAGAAAAAAAAATTATTTTGAAAATTTTTTTTTTATTTCAATAAAAATTTAGGACCAGATAAACGTACCTTAGTATATTTTCTTTTGTTTTAGACATTTTCAATTTGATATCTCAATAAATTTAGAAGTAACATTGCAGAAAAAAATGTCGATAAGGTAGGGATCGGATAACTAATACATGGCTTTAAGGCGAAAATGTTGGAAAAAAAATGAAAATTCTTTCAGTATGAGGACTTCATTTTTATAATACTGTGTGAATGTGTAAATGCATGAATGTGGAACATGCATATATTGATTTAGAGGTGGGTTTCAATAAGCAAACAAGTTTTGTTCGGGGTTAACCAGTACAAATTTGTTTAAGTAAAATACAAGGTCGGACCATCCTTCTCCTGAACGCGAATTGGTCTTAAACTTCAGATCGTTCCAGAGTAGCATATTCAATATTCGCATTCAATTGATTAATCGCAATCATTTTGGAATAAAAAACGTGTCCAAATTTGGTATTTCTGGATTATTTTTTCGACACATAAAACATAAGACTTTCAATGTTCTACGACAATTCCTAAACATTTTTTTTAATTCGTGAATCATAAATTTCGAATAAATAAATAAATAAATATATATATATATATATATATATCATGATGATGAATTGTTTTAAGTACGCTTGCACTCAAACTGAAAGCGTACTTGATTAGATAAGGAATCTATAACCACATAGTTTAAGAATCATCAAGACAATAACAGATGAGGTTTTTGATCTGGGACTAATCTCAAAAAGATGTGCTAAAATAATATTTTCAAAGATTTCAAACACATGAGATTTCTCATTTCTTATCAAGAAGTGAGACGAATTGGGATTATTTGTTGCTGGAAATTAAAATACTAATAGATTCATATTGTTGTCAGAATTCTTGATTGTTGAAAGCTCTATTCAGAAGTTAAAACCCGACTTCCATTTAAAATCGACTTTTTCTATAATGGGCTTGTCAGTGTGCCAGCTATTGATTTATTTGACAAGTAGAGTTTGTCAAAAAGGGGAAATAGAAACCTATAAATTAAAATATAGGGCAGAAATTAATTAATATCGATTGGTACAAGTATAGCATTCTCAATTGCCTTTATGTAAAATCATAAATTTGAACACAGAGATGATATAGTAACACATATTCTTCACATTGTGTATAATTTGTATTGGTAATCATTTTTTGAAGAAATAATTACTTACAACATACATGTAGACTGTAAAAAATTTCGGGAATTTTCCCTACAATTTCTTAGGGAATATTCCACATTTTTTGTTGGGAAAATGATTTTCCCGAATATTTTAGGGAATTCTTGTAAAACGTCTGTAAATATACTAAAATTTTGGAAAAATTCCCTAAAATTTAGGAAATTGAACAATACCTACAATTTTATAGGGAATTTTTCTAAATCATTTAGGAATTTATCGGAAAAATTAAGGAATATTCCCTAAATATTTGTGAATTAAAAAATGCCTAAAACATATTGTGAATTTTCCAAAAAAATGTTTGATTTTCCATATAAGTTAGTTAAATTTATACAAATTCGATTTGTTTAAATGATTTTTTTTGAAAAGGGATTTTAAGAGATTTCAAATGATGTAAAGTTTTTTTATCTTTTCAAATTCATTAAAATCACTATAAATCTTTTGAAATCCTTTTATAATTTTTGAAATCTCTTGAAATTCTTTAAAATCACTTAAAATACTTTGCAATCCTTTAAAGTCTCTTTAAAATTCCTTTAAATTCTATGAAATCCCTTAAAATTCCAGGCAACGCCGGGTAAGTTTCTTCTAGTAAATAAATAAAAATTGTGGGTTTTTGGAACCTTTTTTTTTAAATATTTTTATTCCGATAAATGTAAATAAAATCGTCAGACTAGTCGTCTGAAACTTCAACCCAATTCTCTTAATCTGAATTAGTAAGAAGAAACTAATGGAATAGTGCCGATTCGTTTACAATTCACTTTAGTATATGCATTTTTACTATCAATTAATAAGAAGCCACTAATTCATTTAGTAAGGGTAACCAATCAATTAATAAGCCTTACTAAATGAATTAGTAGTTTTTAAGTAATTAATTGATTGTAAAAATTTGTACTAAAGTGAATTAATATACGAATCAGCAATATTTCATTAGCAACTTCTTACTAATTCAGACTGAAAGATTATGTCAATACAATAAAAACTTAAAAAGATAATAATTCCCAATTCAATAGATTGAAGAATAAGAAGTCATTAAAACAAACTTTAGATTAAAAACATTAAAAAGCATGAAAAGTTTAATAATCAATTTACTTTAATAATAAATTTGGATCCATATCGAAATTATCAGTAATAATTAAATAAATGGCGCAGAAAAATGATATCAGCTACTTTTATTCACCCTTCAAATCGATAAGATCCCATATTTTTATAATTGTAGCGTTAATATATATATACACCGGATGTGAATACTTTTTTAGTCTGATAACGCATAAATAGTAACCATATCCGTAAAATTATCATTAGGGTTATTGTTTTGAAGAAGTTAACAATGATTATACTGTTATTGTAACTGTTCATACTGTTGCGTTTAGAATTAATAATTAATTATGTACTGAATGTTTACAAGTATGCAACAATTGTAACATATTAAGATATAAAAATATGAAATGAAGACAAGTTTTTACAATTGACATTGGAATATTTCATGTAAATTGATTTCTGTCTAACCACTGCAGTAAACAATTTTAATTGTACATAGTAATATCAACTATTATGAATGCATAATTTTCATAAAATAACAACGATTGTAGTTGCAAAATTAACTCACTTCGTTAAAAAATAATCATAATGTGTAGTCCATATATAAAAAACCTGTTTGGTTGAATGAAAAACATACAGCTGAAACAACAAAACGAGTTCTGTTTAGTCGAATTTTATTAAAATATTTCAAACACTCGGCTGTTTTCAAATGTTTATAGAATTTTAATCCCGCCTGCGTCACGATTTGAGTGAAAACAAGGATTTTTCTTGTAAAGAAGAGATGAATAAACTGCCTTTCATCTCAAAGGATTCAGAGTGAAATTTTTCGACGATGATTTAGTCGTTTTAAGTCTTCCATAGTCAAGGTTGAGGTGTTAAGGTCATCAACCGAGCAAGGTGGCTTTTTCAAATATTAGTCTTGCTTATTCGATGGTAAACAAGGAAAACGTATGAACAGAATAATTGAATCTCATACAATGCGTATTTTTTATTTGAGTTTAAAAACAAATCTGAACGTTCTGCAACAATTGTCATCTACAGTCAGTTTCACAAGAGCGTCGTCAAGATTTCTGGAAACAGAAGTATTATAAAAAAAAAAACAAAAATAAAACCATAATTTTCAGAGGACCAAAATGCACTTACATATTCAATTGATTAATCGCAATTATTGTGGAATAAAAAGCGTGTACAAATTTGGCATTTCTGGATTATTTTTTCGATACATAAAACATATGACTTTCAATGTTCTACGACAATTCCTAAATATTTTTTTTTTAATTCGTGAATCATAAATTTCGAATAAATATTTAGAATTTTAAAAGTATCAACTTGAAATTTAAAAAAAGTTAAGCGTCACGAAAATATAAACTGTAATAGGTGAAGAAATTTCGAAATGCTGATAGTTTATATTTTTTTCTGCAGCATAACTTTTGCATAACTTTTTCCATATTAATTGTAACTAGTTTGTCATGTAACAATATCAAAATTTCTGAAATTTTGTTCCCAATGAGCTACATTTAAATGTATTTCGACCATTTTTTATGGAAGTAAAAAGGATAAAATCTCACAAAGCGCAAAATGATCCTCTCTTCTATTATTTTTGATTGTGCCGACGCTCTTGTGGAACTGACTGTATATTTCGGATTTTACCCAGTATGTATGAACTGCAGTACAATGACATTGACAACTTTTAATGGCAAATGTTAACAAAACTGATAACAATTTCAGATCATAAATCTCACTTTCGAATTTGCTATTGACAGTCATACAGATTGTTTTTTAGAACTGAATCTGCTTGATTTGTTTTGGCATTCAAGCATACCAACAAAAGAGATGTCGTTATTTCTATGAGATTTTTTGGAACCTGGATTAATAATTTGAAAAGCTGGAGGATTAACTTGATGTTAAAAGACATTGTCGTCCCAGTGACCGCTTTATTTTGACCCACATGCGTTCTTCACTGTTTTCATGTAATGTCATGTCATGTATCAGACTTACTGTAAGGTGGCATTTCCGTTTCCCAGGTGAGAGTTCCCCGATGTAAGTAAACCTTACATCTTTTCTTTTTGATGATGAAGGTGTTTAGCAAGACTGTCTTAGAGCATCCATCATCAGACTCCTGCATTTTCGTTTTGCTGATCAGAGTTGGATGTTAGAACAAAGCAAAAGGTAGGCTTAGTCGAAACATGAGGCACTTTAGAAGCGGTTGTCAGTCGTCATTCTGTCGATCAATGACGTCTCGTCATCTGGATGATGACGAGGTTCGCGTTGCACCAGGGTCTCGGTTTGACAGTTGAAATTGGGGGACAAATTGGAACAATGAAGAGCGATTTTGATCAGCAAACTCGTTTTACTCTTGCCCTGCTCGGTTGGCTCGAGCCGACTGAACTGAACTGGAGAATTCTCTTGTCAAGTCGGAAGCCCAGCAGTTCGCTTTTCGACCTCGACACCAACACCGACGTCGACGTCAATGATGGAGACTCAGTTTATTCCACTCTCCTACACAGACGAGCCCCACCAGACTCTTCCTGTGGGTTATGAAATCAGTCTCGCAGGGACTATTTTCATCAAATATTATAGCAGTTGTAATAAACAATTTTTTCATTCATTTTCATTAATGAAACTTCAATAATGAACTTCTATGTTAGTGCCGTTATGTAAAACTAAATAGACAACTGTATTTGACTTATTTTTCAAATGGAATTATTTATGCCTCGAAAAACTTGAATCTTATCCAATTCCTATTTTTTGTACTTCATATTTTTTCTCACGTCCGAATCAAATATTTCATTCTTTCTATTTTAGATCCTTGTCAATTTTAATGCTGCGTTCAAGTTTTTATCTTTGAAATTTTATAATTCTTTAAAGAAGCCACCAAATATTTGAATTTTTATATCAATTTGCTCTCTTGAACTTCTTTAAATTAGATTTTCCATATATATGTATTTTATGTATATGTATTTTAAATGCTGTAAAAATTGCTAGAGAATTTTAATTTTATCTGATTTCTGTGCGATAAAAGAAGAAATTCACTTTTATCAGTAATAATAGAGAAATGTAGTGTATTTTTATGAATCATTTGATACATAAAATATGAGTCGTTACAAGGACATGACGTGTATATCTGTATTCTTAAAATTTCCTATATTGCAAGCAACATTTAGAAGCGTTTATAAACAATTTATATTAATAATATTTTGATATATTCTAATGGCATCTTAATATAAAATTATAACTTTACATGTGTTTTTTTATTAATAATAGGTATTTAACATGTGGAAGTATGTGTTTTTTAATGAAATGTTTAATAGGTACTATATTAAGAATAAAATTTATTAATACCAAATATAAATTAGTTTTATAATAAATTAGAAGTCGGAATCCTATTGGCAAAATAAAAACTCTAAGAGAAAACGAAATATAATAAAAAATGTTACAAAATAAAATTATAAATTATAAAATTATTATAAAAAGTTGAATAATGAAATTAGCAAATGTAATTGTGTGTAAATAATCACATGGCGGCAAATTTTAATTTAAGAGCTTCAGGGGCGTCTATATCATCAATTTACATGAGAATATCTATTTTATTAACATCATTAAGAAAATGTTATATGCAGCTATGCAATTATATCAAAAAAATACAATTAAAGATAATTTAATTTAAGTATCATTTTTATTATAATATAATATAAGAAATTTAGTTTATTTCTTACTTTTTAAAATATGGATAATTTCGGAAAAGGTGAGAGCGCATGCGGAGGAATTATCGAACTGAACCGGAATATAAAGGCGTCTAGAGAACCCGCCACCAGAAAATACTTACAGAATATTCGGGTCTTCGGGACAAGCTATTGGCTCCCTAGCAACATCGTTTTGACGAGGTTGATTCATTCAGGCTTGTGCATTTGTGATATTTTCGCCTAAATCAATTTAATAAATTCAGCGAAAATCAATAAAAAGTCAATGAAAAAATACGTAAATAAATATTCGTATTAAAAAGTAATAAAATATTTTTTTTTCATAAATTAAGAACAGCTAAACTAAAATGCAATCCATTCTATACAGATATGATATTTGAGATAAAATAAATATGAATACGCGGAGAATTTATTATGAAATTAATTATAATTAGTTCTTATTATTAACATTCTAAATTTCTTCTACCGTTTACTTATGATTCTATAAATTAATATGGATATATATGTGGAATGCAGTGCTATGTAAAATGTTAAAATTGAGAACCACTGTTGGGTTCCCGAGCTTGAAGTGGTTCATATAATAGTGTGGGTGCAAAATGCTGAGAGAGGGAGTTACAGTTGTTTTCGTTTGCAAATATGTACACACGTAGCAAGTGTACATCACACATACATGAATATGCCAAAGAAATTATGCATAAGATATCCGATATTGCTGAAAATTGCACGCATCTATAGAAACACGATTCGTGTATTTTTTGCTTTTAATAAAATAATTAATTATTCCCCTACTGAAAAATCCGATGTTCTCCGAAGAGAACAAAATTGTTCCTCAGAAAAATTGCTATAAAATGACCTGCTTATTTTTTTTATTTATTTTTTTTGTTTGTTATGTTCTATTTTTTAATTTAAAGAGGATTTTTTTACGGTTATATTAAAAGTTAAAAATATTAATGATAAAGAAATATTATAATTCGCGAATTATAATATATTTTTTCTGAGGAACAATTTTGTAAATTTGGTAAAGAATGTATTTTGCTTCTTTATGTTATAATCTGTGATAAATGTTACGATATTTATTAGTTTTTTAATATTTGACAGAAGACGAATTTTATAATAGAAATATACTTTTGAATCAGGTGCCAACAATTTTTTCAACGTATTACATTTTTTCAGTGGCGGATTTACATATGGGCACATGGAGCACGTGCCCAGGAGCCCCCACAAAATGAATATCCTCTGTGTATCATATACGTATTATATAATTTTTTATAGATTTGAGAAATTAAAAAAATATGCAATAAATATTGTGTAATTTGTAATTTTAAATCCCTTACAAGGGGGCCCTCACACTATTAGTGCCCAGGGGCCCGCTAAACTTAAATTCGGCGCTGCATTTTTTTATTTCAAAAGAAGTATAGAAAGGTGAAATTAATTAAAAACAAAAATATTAAATATCCAGGAACAATAAATCGATTAGAAAATTTGAACCGTTGAGACTCTCGTGAATCCGGATTTTTTAAAAAAGAAAATCTTAGTATAAAAATTTAGCAAGGTAGTTTATTTAAAGATTTATTTACTTTGTAAACACAAACTCTACTGATTTGTCTTTTATATTCTTGAAATCGGAATCTGTATTGAAATCTGATTTTTCAGTACACAGCTTTGTTTAATTGTTCAACGGTTTAAAAAATTAAAAATTTACGTTTGGCAACATAACTTCCAAAATTTCGGCCCGATTGAAAAATATCTAAAAAAAAAAAAGATCGAAAACATTTCTCTTCAATCGGAGTTTTATGATAAAACCATGATAAAACCATCTAATTTTTGTAGACCGATTGAAACACATTATTCCAATTCAGAAAGACGACTGCTGAATCCGCATTCTTAAAAAAATCCAAATAAATCCAATTCACTAAAGCAATTGTTCAATCGTTTTTTTTCCTGGGTACCTATTTAAAAATTCACAATTGTACAACAAAATGCTTATCGAACTAGTTATTTTTAAAGAATTTGAAAAAAATTGTTGGGAGAAGTAAAAATTTGCAAAAATAAATATGTAAATCAACCCTAAATAAAAACTGTAAAATCTCTTTTCGATACAATCATTTAGAAAAAACGCGCTTCACAAACTTCTCTTGCAATGTCGCAGCAATGAAATTTCTCGACAAAACACAACTCTCAAAAACCCCTCAAACCTCTCGTAAATTAAAACGCCTCTCAATTAAATTAGTTCCTCCTCTCCCAAAACCGCATTTTTAAAATTTAAAACCTTCCAGTAATCGATTTTCCTCGATTTTTTAAATAAACAAAATTCCACGCAGCAGCATATTTTCCATTGCTTTTGAATCGACCTGTACGACCTTTGAAACAACCTCTACCAAGCACGTCCCTGCGAACGACAATGAAAACCGTAGAGGCGAAAGCCCAGAAAACTGATGCTTCTACATACATCCCTGGCCTCGCGCGACATGTGCGCAAGCGCAAATTCAAATACAGCCAATCAACGCTCCGTAAAAACCAGGGTAGGGACATTCTTCCGGCAGCCTGGATCTTGTGATTGAAATTGAACTCGCGTCCATTTTGCCGTGATCCCGCCTAGTCGACGCCGGTGTAAACTATAATTCCCGTTTACTGTGAGTTCGCGTCGGTGCCTAAGTGTAAATTTATTTAAGAGATTTTTTTCAGATTGTTTACTTCTCGGATAACGGCGATATAATTTGATATTTTATATGGTTACAATTTTTAGGCGGGTGATTGAAAATAGAAAGGCTTTTTTATAGATTCGTGAAGCGAGCGGTGATCAAGCCGGCTTAGTGGAGTACAGTCTAGAAAAGATGGCGGATCTACAGGGAACCCCGGTTGGTCAAGACGCCCTGTCCGTAGCTCAACTTGAATTAGCCGGAAATCCAAATGCTTTGGCGTTGCGAAGGCCATTTGATCCAGTGGCACATGACCTGGACGCAACTTTCCGTCTTACACGATTTGCGGATTTAAAAGGATGAGGGTGTAAAGTCCCTCAGGAGATTCTTGGTAAACTCCTTGAGGGACTACAGGCAGACGATGGTAGCGCCCAGGATCATGAACATGCTCACTTTATGCACATGGCCATCCCTCGCATTGGTAAGTACCTGCCACGTGCATTTTGACTTTCGTTTTTCGGTAATTAATGGAACAACTGTATGTCGTACTTTTAGATAATGGAAGTCTTATTTTTGGGATTGCCGGTACGAATTGTAGGCACCGGCGAGCAGTCTTTTGTTTTCTTTTTTATATCAATCATGGTTGATTAATTGCGGTTTTTTAAATATTTATTTTTTATTTTTTGAAGCCGCTGAAAAATTAAAATCGAGAGTCATCGTCGTGATGAATTGCAGATTTTTTTTGTAGGAATTCATTTTTGTAAGGTATAATTCAGATCAGTGAATTGAGGATTAAAAGATTATTATTTTTAAATATTTGGAGGTTATTTTTTATTTAATTTTTTAGAGCAGGAGAATGTGGCGGCCCTGACATTATGGCGGCCAGATTCTCTCCCGCCATTTTTAGAAGGATCTTCTGTTGACTCATTTTGATCGCGGAATTTTAATTAGAGTATTGTTGGTTTGAACTTGCTTTGTGTGCTTTTCCGATCTCCAAAATTTTGATTGGTTTTACAAATGAAATGAAATGAACCGATTTATTTTTATTTTTCTTTTGTCGAACTTTCAAAATATGACTTCTAAATTAAAATTTTCTCCTGTTTATACAGTAGGGTGTTTTTTTTTATAGCACTCTAAAGAAAAGCAGGAAGATAAATATAGAAAATCCCATGCCAATTTGTGCATTAACATCTTGGTTCGTTATTGTTCTAACAAATGCAAATATGTATTAAATATAACACTATTTGTGTAATCAATGCCTTGTAACTAATTGTGACATTTTTGTTCTTTTTAAGGCATTGGAATGGATTCCTCTGTTACTCCGTTAAGGCATGGTGGGCTGAGTTTGGTCCAGACAACAGATTTTTTCTATCCCCTAGTCGATGATCCTTACATGATGGGTGAGATTTCAAAGAGTATCGCTCTCAAATTAACATAGTAATTTATTCTCGATAACCAAGAAAATTTAATATTCCACTGTTCAAATTTTTTAAATTAAAGGTGTTGGATCTAAATTCTAACTTCAAAATTCGAATTCGTCATTTTACTCAACAAATATTATAAATCGATATTTTTTCGCTCTGAGATTAAATTTCAAATTCTTCATTTTACACAAAAAGTATTGAAATTATATATTTTTTCGCTCTGTACAGAAATTTCTATTTAAAAAGTAAATAGCGCTACGGAGCGAAAAAATATTCATTTCTCATATCTGTTGAGTAAAATGGGGAAATTTAATTTCGAAGTTAAAACTTGGATC
>JAUESH010000039.1:2643514-2658477 GCA_032275165.1 Synergus magnus
TCTATACGAAATGGAGGTAAATAGCCTAGTTTTAGTGAAAAATATTTATTATTGCAATCGTAAAGTTGGTGATCACAATTAGGTAATCTTAATAGGTTCACATTTTGCTTTACTCCGAACGTTTGAGAATTTTTCAGGTAAAATCGCGTGCGCAAATGTCATCAGTGATCTGTACGCGATGGGAGTAACGGAATGCGACAATATGCTGATGTTGTTGGGAGTCAGTACCAAAATGACTGAAAAAGAGAGGGACGTTGTAGTTCCACTTATCATGAGAGGTTTCAAAGACTCTGCTTTGGAAGCCGGTACGACCGTAACGGGGGGTCAAACAGTTGTTAATCCGTGGTGCACCATTGGAGGTGTTGCCTCCACAGTATGCCAACCCAACGAGTATATTGTGTACGTAACAATCTCTAAACAATTTTTTCCTTTATTCCTGCTTATACAGTAGGGTGTTTTCTTTTAGAGCACTCTAAAGAAAAGCAGGTAGATAAACTAGAAGATCCCATGCCAACTTGTAAATATAAAACACTTTGGTGACGTTAATTTTCTGACAAAATAATTATTTGAAATATAAAGTATGTGTTGGCCATTTATCCAACTTTGAATTTAGTACTGAGAGAGACCTTTGTTTTGAATTCAGACCCGACAATGCAGTAGTTGGAGATGTTCTCGTTCTAACAAAACCTCTGGGAACGCAAGTAGCCGTGAATGCACACCAATGGCTCGATCAACCAGATCGTTGGAATCGAATTAAGTTAGTAGTCAGCGAGGATGATGTTCGAAAAGCATACCAACGGGCGATGGACAGTATGGCGAGGTTGAATAGAATAGGTTTGTAGAAAATATTTAAATTTGATATTTTCTCTCAATAATTCTTTCTCCTGCTTATACAGTAGGGTATTTCATCTTGAAATATTCTAAAGAAAAACAGGAAAATCAAACTAGAGGAACCCATTCCAATTTGCAAATGTGCAGCATTTTGGTTAGTTTAATCTCTGACAAAACTTTTCCTAAAAGACGATCTTTCTGATAAGTTGTTAGTATATTGATCTACTTTTCATTTTTGTCTATTTGGTTTTTCAGCTGCTCGACTTATGCACAAGTACAACGCTCATGGAGCCACGGACGTTACGGGTTTTGGTCTCTTGGGTCACGCACAAAATCTAGCGAAACATCAGAAGAATGAAGTCTCATTCGTTATCCACAACTTACCCGTTATCGCTAAAATGGCAGCTGTTGCGAAAGCGTGTGGCAACATGTTCCAACTTCTGCAAGGTCACTCAGCGGAAACGAGTGGAGGGCTTCTAATATGCCTTCCAAGAGAACAGGTGAGATCATTTTTGTTTGCCATAAGGTTTTTTTTTTATAGGTATATATAATATATTGGTGCTATTTCTCCTGCTAATACAGTAGGCTACTTTATTTTGAAGTACTCTAAAGAAAAGCAGGTAGAGAAAACGAGAAGATCCCATGCCGATCTGTGAATATACAACACTTTGGTGTCGTTAATTTTCTGACAAAAATATTTAAGTTACCAAGAAAAAAAATATAGAACTTTGTGATTTGAATTTAATCGAAATATCCTTTATTATAGGCGGCAGCGTACTGCAAAGACATCGAGAAGCAGGAAGGATATCAGGCGTGGATTATCGGCATTGTGGAAAAGGGAACTCGTACCGCAAGGATAATTGACAAACCTCGAGTTATAGAAGTGCCAGCAAAGGAAAAGGATGGCGAGCTTTGGTAAAAGACAGATCTTTTTCAAAGTTCGATGTATAACTCTTAAATATAACCAGCGCAGGGGAAAATCACACAAATCATGTTAGACTGTGCTTGCACAGAAGTATGTTACAAATATTTTGTTAATATTCTCAACGAATATATTTGACTATTTTTTCAATTCCGATGCGTGTTAAAATTAAAAGTAGCGTCTAATCTCGATAATATGAGCACCGGGCATTTTTTACCATTTTAAAGTAAAACTTTTTATACTGTCAGTTAAAAGCACAGACGATCACTTGATGTAATTGGTAAAAAGACACGTATGAATTTACAATTTATATCTGATTTCCCTGTCTAATAAATGTGTCTAAAAGACGAGAGGGAGAATGGAAAAATAAAAATCGACAGATTTTTTTTTAGTATAATCTTAGTAAAGATAAGCGTAAGATTTAAGAATAGAATAAGGTAGCACTAAGCTTAGGGTAAACTTTAAAATGCATTTCATCAGACCTGCAAAACTGGAGATAGATACTGAAGATGGAGAAAAAAAATAATCTTAAGAGCGTTGTGTAAAAGGACAGACATTCATGCCACAAATTTAAACAGAGCTACATATATTTTAGGATCTTGTTGAAAGTTTGCTTACTTATCTTTTAAATATTGGATGCTGAAAAATGAGATAAGAAATATTTCGAAGGGAGTTTCCTAAGACCTTTTTTAGAGATTTCCATTTAACAGAGTTTTGTTAATATTTTTTTCTATTAACAAAAGATAATGCCTGTTTTCTATGTATTTTAAAAAGATCTAAAAAGGCGAACCCAGGCCCTGAAGTTGTATTACTTTTTAGTAAGAAATAAAGTGCTACTTTGTGAATAAAATGATTCTTATTATTAATAGATTTTTTATTTGCCTCTTTTTCAGTTTGCTTTTCTTACCTGATGTCTGAATTTCAACCAGGAGAAGATGCTCCCCAAGACTTAAGTTTATTTCTCTTCTGGAGAGAAAGCAACATTCTAAAGAATTTAAAATGAAATTTCCTTGGATTTTCAGGTATTTTAAGGGAATATTGGGGTTTAAGTTTAAAAAGTGAAATAACAGTTTATTTTAATTTTTAGGCAACGCTTTACAGTGTTATGTGTGCCAGAATCAAGAGGGTTACAGGAAAATGTTCGAACACCATTGTTACTTCTTCTAAGCAAGAAGAAGACGCTTTTCTAACTGAAATTAGACGGGGAAAAGTAAATATTTATTTATTTACTTATTATATTTATTTATCTACTTTTACATTTTGTAGTCTATAGTCATGGTTGCAAAATTGGTTAATTATCCATTTTCAATTACTAATTACATAAAAGAAATTGTAATTATACTCGAAATATAATTTAAAAATAATTATATTTAAATTAATTTTGTGTACAATTACAATTTTTCTATGTAATTATTAATTATTCTAGTAAAGTAATTACAAATGTAATTATTTAGTTGCAACCCTGCATTTAATTCCTTTATTATCTTTGATTTCTTTATTTCTTCATTCAAAAAAAAGTTCTGGTTAAAGTTACTAAATGCTCTGGTTAAAAAATTTCTAGTTCCTCTTTAGATCAAGTTTTGGCGCGAATTTCATCTATTACGAAACCTATCATCGAGTTTGCGTCACACGTGCTCACATATACCTGTGTCCTGTGTAGAAATATTCATTGCATTTTACGTACTACGACTAGTACACTACTCTTGCGCTCTCAGTCGAAACCGTCGAAACAGCTTTATTATCGCCGGTCGAAGTTCAGTCGACGCTCGCAAAATGATAGCGAGTCGTATAGCAACTAATTTAAAGTAGAAGGCAGCTCATTGTAAGTGAAATTAGAACAAGTGAAAAGCTTGAAACTAAACGATTGTTGAGTGAAACTGAACTATAGAAAGAGAAATTGTAATTTCAATGGTAGTTCTATCCACGTGTTACAAGAAGGCCTTTAGGGCCGTCATCCTTGGGGCTCCAGCTTCCGGAAAAGGAACTGTATCCTCTAGGATCATCAAGAACTTCAATGTTACTCACATCTCAAGTGGAGATAAGCTACGGTTGCACGTTGCCAATGGCACCGGTATGTTTCTTTTTACGAGTTTCATTCATCAATACAAGTCTCAAAGTCTGATTTTATTGATTCATTCAAATTGGCGCGACTTCATTGCCGACGGAAGGTATTCTGGGAATTTTTATGACTTTTTAACCTTTCAAATTTAAATTTACAGTTTAAATGACGGCGCACTATTATTTATTTACTATAATTGAGATTACGTAAGCAACATCGATATATGATCAGTATTTCACTCGACAGTTATAACGATCATATTATTTATGTTTCACAAGAATTCAACAGATTTCAAGGGATTTAAAAAGATTGTTAAAATAAATATTTATTAAATATTTAAACAAAATAAATAAATATTCAAAATTGAATAATCTGGAATTTGAAGAATTACATATTTGAGTGTTAACAATATCTAAATTTAGCCAATAAAATACAGTATTTAAATATTTATTTGCCCACGATTCTAATTTGAAGCAATTTTAATTAAAATTGAATATTGCTTCAAAGCAAATTAAATTATTTGAGATAATAATAATCGCACAATGGTATACAGTTGTGTGATATTATTTCCATTCAGTTTAATATTTTACGAGCACAAATACGTTTCCGTTCTTTTGCAATATTAATCCATGTCCTCATTTCTCATATTTGCCTCACCATATTATCATTTAATCTAGTCCAGAAATGGATTTTTCTTTAAATTACTAATAAAAGTAGTCATTTCTATTACTGGAAGCTAATAAAATAATACTGAAATTCGTTACGAGTTTTCAATCCAAAGATGTGCTGTTAATTTAATTTGAAAATTTGTTTTATTTCAAAATACACTCAGAAAAAAGCTTGTTTGAATCAAAGAAACATTTCTTTGATATGCGGTGAAAGAAAAAATTTCTTTGAATTAAAAAAAGTTTGTTTGATTCAAAGAAATTTTTTTTTATGTGAAGAAATACATTTTTTTAAATTAAAGAAAGTTTCTTTGAATCAAACAAACTTTTTTTAATTCAAAGAAATTTTCTCTTTCACCCTATATCAAAGAAATGTTTCGTCGGATTCAAACAAATTTTTTTGAGTGTATTATTATTCAAAAAAGTCTTAAGGATATATTTTAATAATCTTCGGTGGATAAAGAATTGAACAGAAAATTAATATATGTATATAAAAAGCAATTGAAGTAATTTTCAACCCATTCAACTCGCGATGTGTAGGTTGTTTTTAGCTGTAATTTGAATAGACTTTCAAACATGTGTGTTGGATAGTCTTTCAACAAAGCAGTATTGTTTCATAGAGGAGAGAATGAATCAAAGAATGAGTGCATTGTGATCGCACTTTAATCAATGTCCTTGATGCTAGGAAACAATCTTCTCATATTTTTTAAACTTTAAATATATAAACATTCAATAGAAAAATTGAACATAATTTATAATTGTTTTGGAATTATTTAAAATTTATTAGAGAATTTAACAAGTCCATCAATTCTATTATTTGTGCTCTAATATTCGATTAAGAGATAAATTAGTACTAAAGATTAAAGTCTGGTATTAACTGATTAAATTTTATTTTTCCAGAACTAGGAAAAGAAGTGAAAAAGTACTTGGACTCTGGAAGCTTGGTACCCGACGATGTTATGATTTCTTTAATCAGTAAAGAAATTGAGACTGTTGGAAACAAAAACTGGCTTCTCGATGGTGAGAATTTGAGTAAAAAATCTAAAATTCCAAACTTCTTTCTAAATTTGAATAGAAAAATCTCATTAAATTTTTTTTTTTTTTATTTGAAAACACATTCACCTTTCACCTCTTTGAATTTTTCATCAATCAACACCCAGAAAAAACTTTTCTTGAATTAAAGAAACATTTCTTTAATTCCAACAAATTCTTTTTGAATTAAACAAACAGTTTCTTTAAATTAAAATAATTCAAAATAATTTTGTTTAAATGAAACAAAATTAGTTTAAAAGAAAGAAAGTTTTCTTGAATATAAAGAAATTTTTACTTTGAATTATTAAAATAAAAGTTTTTATTTATACCAAGTTTTTTTTCTTTCATGATAAATACAAAAAGAAATTTCAATTTTGTTCAAACTGTGATCATCAATTATTAATCCCCCAGATTCCTTAACTGCTTAATCTACTTTCAAGTCTAACTTAATTTTCAATTTAATTAGGATTTCCGAGAACGCTCGAACAGGCAGAGAAGTTACAAAAAGTGCAGCCTGTAAATCTTGTTCTAAACTTGATAGTTCCACAGTCAATAATTTTAGAACGAGTGAAAAATAGATGGGTTCATTTACCAAGTGGTCGAGTCTACAATATCGGATTCAACGACCCTAAAGTCTCAGTAAGTTAAGTCTAAAAAGCCTCTAAAATTTCTCAACGAAATGTAATTCTACATCAACACCCACTTTATCGAAATTGATATTATGCCAGATTTATTTAAAGATGAGAGTATTTATATCACACAATGGTACTAAGATAATTTTCTATTTATCAGGGAAAGGACGACATAACTGGTGAACCTCTGTCCCAAAGACCAGATGACAGACCGGAAGTAGTTAAAAAAAGGCTAAATGATTACACCAGTAAGACGGAACCAGTAATTAATTATTATCGAAAAAATGGAATCCTCCTTGATTTCAGTGGCAACACAACAGACTCGATGTGGCCCCAAATTAAAGAATGCATCAGTCAAATGATAAAAACTTGACATTTGCTTTCTCCAATCAGTATAAGAAATCCATCCTTTTTTAACACATTTTATTAAATACGAATTCATTCGGTTATAATCCACCACTTTACGGTTGCCATGTCAACGAATATCAAAACGAGCCAAAGTTCTAGTGATTTTATTAAGCAAATAGAAATGATATAGATAATCAATTGTTGATCCTAGGAGACTGTTGGAATTGTTCAATTTGTCTTACGCACAAGTTGTATATATTTATAGATACTTTTATAGAAGTTAATTTTTGTAGGCAAACACTACATGCTTTTTAATGTAAATAATATAGCAATTTTTTGAGTAGGCGAATTAGCAAAATAAATTGATTCCATGGTTTAATTTCTATCGACAATAAAGATAATTGAATTAAAAAAAAGGTGTTTAATTCGGAGTTAGAAAACACAATTTTCTTATTTTTTAGAAGAAATTTTATTTCGATATTCAGAATTTTGGACTAAAATAAAATTTTTGTTTTGGCATTACACTAAACATTTTTTACATAGATTACATTATCACTGATTAAATAAAGCACCGGACAAGCCGACCTTGACAGCCGAAACCTCGTAGTTTTCTTATCTTCTTTTTTTAATTTAGCCTTCTATTTTTATATTATTATTGCTTTCATGTAAAGATTAAAACTTGAAATGTTTATTTGTCCCTCAATATTTCTCGATGCGAAGGAATAATTCGCAAGATTAAAAGGTCATCCCGAAAATAAATAAATAACTTAAAGTACAGAAATTAAGTTTCTCTAAGTACATAATCACAAGACTAAAACGCTATTCGATTATCATAGCCACGACTGCTCGCATCTCCATATCTTGATATGTTTCTACAATGCAAAGCTGAATGTTATGAACTCTCGCCTGAAGTTGAGTATCCTTTAAGGCAATTGGCAAATAATTGCAATATCGAAACCGTTTCTTGACTGTCGAGAACTCGTAACAAACACTAAAGAAAATACTCATCGTTAATTCAATCGAACTACTCTTTATCGCTACTATAAATTAAAAAAACTTAAAACAAAACTAAGCAATATTCGATTTATTCGACTTTGAGATCATTTAGCAAGCAATGAACGAAATAAAGAGGAAAAAAGTGTACAGCTCACTTAAGATTGATCTAATTTAGATTACATGAAGCGGTACTTTCTCCTTTTTATTCTAACTCGAAAGTATTTTTATTAAATTTAAATCAAACACCTTCAATGGTGATAGATAGATTTTAATTTAATTTTGCACCAAGCAAGCTCTTCGGCAATCAGTCAATTCAGTTTTAAACGTCTTCACAATTGGGAACAGATAAAAATTTAACTGAACTTTCCTTATTTCAAACGTTTGAATTAAAATTTAAAGCGTCTGTTCTTTCACCAAAAAATGCCTTCTGTATACTGTAAATAACGATTGAGCAATCTTTCCATATTATTCAGGTTCTTCGAATTTCATTCAAAGAGCCGTCAGATCGATCCCATGCTCTTGACTTTAAGTACACATGCATTTTTCTTATAAACTCTAGAGAATTTGTTCTACAGAACCTCGAACTCTTCGCATTCATAGTAAGTGTTATCCTCAGGCTTTTCTTGACGTATGGTCGTGATCGAAGATGAAAGGTGATTTCTATCCACTTCTAATTTTCGTCGGAGATCGTCCCCACTTCCGTCACAGAATAGGAACATTGGGTAATCGACCTTTTGATTCATTGGAACCAGAAACTGCAAAAGGATAATAATGTCTCTTAGAAATAAAACCAAAAAACTACACAACAAAAAATCACCATAGGTGGTCAAATTCGACACTCACCGGTTCTACCATTTTAACAAAGTTCTCAAAGGTTGATTTGTCATGTAAGTAAAATCCAACGCAACAGCTGGGATCCATTTTGGAAACCAGCATTTTTCTAGGGGACGTGCAGTGGAAGGACGAGAGAGAAAAGTCAGGTTTCCACATGTCGACTGTTTCCTGGCAAAAATGCGGATCTAGATGAATCAGTTTATCTTCCTGGTAGCCTATAAAATAAAGTGAATGCCGGGGTCGTCCTCCAATTATCCCGATACAGTTTTCTAAGCTAAGTAGAGCTGTAAGACAAGGCGCGTAACTAGAATTCAATTTGTCAGTTCCTAGCCTTAAGGGCACGAGAAGGATGAGTGATTTCCATTTTCCTTCTGAAGTTTGGCATAGTCGCTTCACATCGTCGAGATATACTGAAAGAGAAATAAAATCGGTCAGATTTTGATCAAACTCTTAATTTAAAGATGAAGTTGAGTATTTTTACCTGCACAATCTTGGGCTACGTAAACGGCCAGGTTTTTAAACTCATTATGAGTTGATGAAGCAAGTTTTACAGCTTGACTCAAAATGTGAGCAACGGATGCTGGACCGTACCAATCACCAGCTCTTTTTCCAGTCGAAGCACCTAAAGATACAAGAGTGTGTATCGAAAAGGGAGAATGAGGCCCTGCTTGATCGCCAAAGCATTTGATGATCATTCGATGTTTTTCATCTTCCTCTTTTTCCGCTTGTGTCTGAATCCGTTGCTCTGGATTCCATCTCCATTCTAAAAACAGTAGTAAGCATTTTAATTACGTACAGGAATTTTTAAAAATAATTTCTGCAAATTAAAGGATACCTACCTCTACCAAGGAAATGGCAAACTAGTGCCTGGGCAAGCATCATTTGTCCACTTCTTAACATGCATCCCCAGCCACAATCTGAGGTAAAGGAGGAACCATTCAAAATAGGAAACTCTCTTCTGTAAGTTAACCAAAAGCGAGACAGAAAGTCCCTCTTGAATCCATCGATTCCTTCCTCAAAATTAGCGGCGTCTATCGCCAAGGAAATTTCACTTCCTGTTTCAACATCCACGGCTTCTGAAGCCCTTTCCAGAGACTCAACAGGCTTTTTGTAATAGCAAGAACCCAGTAACCATACTGGATATTCCTTAGAAAAGTTTGTTTTCATTTTTACGGTCCATCCTTTAAGAAAATTCAAGAGAAATTAAATTGATGAAGGAATCAATCTCTAAGATGATAATATTATAGTCAGTTGTAATATTAAAAGTATTAAAAATTGAATTGCATTATGGAAGTCATTTATTTATTTTTTTTTTTCAAAATTAAGTTAAATGCTCACACAAACCGTATTTAACATTGTTCCACATGGAGAGTAGTTTCGTCTTCACCTTGCTGTCAACTTCAGAAGCAGTAACCGAATCATCCAGAGGGATTTCACTCTTGGGAATTGGTATGATTCGCTGTATATTGGAGACATTATCTGTTGGTATTAAACTGGTGAACCATGCAGTACTACTGCTGCTAAACCCACCTATAAATATTTCTGAGTTTAAGAGGGTGTCCTACTTTAGAAAGTCCGAAAAATGACTTTTTTCAAGATTTTTTTGAAAGGGAAAAAACAACTAAACCCACTGAACTTTGAGGTATATATATATATATTTTGTTAAGAAAAAAAACGCTATAACGTGCTATAAAAATTATAATTTCACGATTTATCTGTTTTTCCTTAGTTCACACAGAAGAAAAATATATGCCTCAAAGTTCACTGGGCTCAGTTGTTTTTTTCCCTTCCAAACAAATTCTCGAAAAAAGTCATTTTTCGGACCTTGTAAATAAGAAAAATATGTATTCTTTCCAGAGAATTCATAATTTTATTTTGCAATAAGATCAATCATGTTGGCACTTGTAGAGTTAACTCTAATTAGAGAACGGATTAAAGTCTATCTGTCAAATGAATTGCGAAATACTTCATACTATTATTGTTAGTGATATCACAAATTATTACAAGAGTATTTTCCTCTGCATCTTTCAAAACGTTAAATGACCAGGTGTGAAAAGATGATTCACAAGTATAGTAAAAACCAAACGCGATGATAATTAACAAAACAAACAAAGTTAAACAAACGAAGTTGAACATGAGGAAAACTGCAAGGTTATTCAAGTTGAACTTCGAGCACTATTTTTACTAGAAAAAGATAATTATGAACTGAATGATAAACAAAAGGGAAAAAACGTACGAAAGCCCATATAATTTGTTATAAATTCAATTCCACGTCACGATAATTTTGAGAGTCATTCTAATAAAGGAGTAAAAAAAATTGCACTACAAATAAATTTCGGAGCACATGTTGTAACAATTGAAATCGAGAGGTAAATAAACTTGGAATGTAATTGTTGTATACTTGATATACGTATAATAAGCAAGTTACTTGCCAAGACAAAATATATTATAGTTTTTTTTACTTACCTAACCTCTCTTGTGAAGATTGCACTTGTGCATTCATACCCAAAAATAAACAGTACAAAACTGAACTTCCGAACTCACGTTTCCTGTTCCACAATCACTGTATTCACATTTTCACACGCAGATTTGCAGGCGAATTAAAAAATGCGATATCGAGATTTAACCGATTAAACGTATTATTAATTTGTTAGCAAGGAAAATAATGCTTTAACGTCAACGATAGCCGCAACCTTCCGCAACACCATTTTGATCAATGACAAGTCTTGGCAGCTGACTTGAACTGTGCAAAAAAATTAATTCATTTAAAACTGATGAATCAAGCGATTACAATCCTTTCAATCGTGATAAAGAAAGTAAATATGTGACCTAATTCTGCTGGCTGATTTTGAAATACACATAAATTGAACGATACATGGAATAAATGTAGAGATGTAAAATTCTTGGTCATATAAAATTGGGTAATATTCTCGGGAATATTACCGAGAATATTCTCCTGTCGGAGAATATATGAGAATTTTCGTTTTTAAAATATACATTGCAATTTAAAATAGTTCCAAGATAGTTAAATTGGTTAAATGAATCTAATTATAAAATATAAGTATAATAATTACGTGTTGACATTTCTTAAAATAAATTTACCTAAAAAGTTGTAAAATCTATTATGTCAAAGATTCTGATTATGTGCAGCACATTGGGTTGAACACTGTTTTGAGATAGAATAATTTGGAATAATTTAAAAATTTCCAGTATTTGATGTATTTGGGCCCAGTCGCCCTACAAATGAAGCTCCGTACTTTACTGCGCATGCGTCGCGCTCGGCATATAATTGGTCAGTACTCCCAACGCGGGCCCCTTACTCTACTGCGCATGCGCAGTAAAGTAAGGTGCCCGCTTTGGGAGCACTGTAATTGGTTGCTATTGGCGCGCAGTTTAAAATCCTAAAAAATATTATTTTTATTGTTTATTATAAATAATGTCATTTTAACTTATATAAATGTTTACTAGACTGATATTAATGAACCTTGATAAAAATAAAAATTAATTAAGTACATATTCTGTAAATAAAAAAACATCTTATTATTAAAATAATTTTTTATTTACAAAATGTGCACTTAATTAATTTATTTTCTATCAAGATTCATTAATATCCGTCTAATAAACATTTCTATAAGTTAAAATGGGTTTGGGGACACTGTATTTGGCACACTCAATAAAGATTTCTTATTATTATTATTATTATAGACATTCTATAAGTACTATAATAAGTATTAAAGCTATTTTCAATTCTTTTTCAGAATTTACGATTCAAAAAAAAATGGTAACGTTCGGTCACAATGGTCGGTAATACTCGGTTATATTCTCGTTCTCGTTGCCGTTCTCAAGGTAAAATTCCCAAAGAAAAAGATGACAAAACGAAACTGATAATTGCACCCTCTTTTACTGTTTTATCGACCAAGCTTTAAAGCGGGAATATTCAAAAAGACTAAGAAGGATTCAAAGGAATTGAACAGAACTTAGAAGAATTTAATGCATTTCTGAAAAGAATGCAAGGGAATTCAACCGAATTTAGAAATTTTGAAAGTTTTTTTTTTTAGAAATTTAAAAAAATTTAAAGAAATTTATGAGTTTAAAAAATACAAAGTAGATCAACCAATTGCAAAAAAAAAATGTAAATTCCGAAGAATTCAAAATAATTAAAGAAAGAATTTAAAGTAATTCATGAAGGAATTCATAGAATTTCCATATAGTTTAGTTGCCAATAATTTCTGTCTAATTATTTTTTTAATAAAATCAATAGAGAGTTAAAAAAACTATTCAAGAAAAAATGAATTACATCATTTAATCGAGATTATAATTTTTCTTCAATTAGCAACTATGATTAATTTCAATTAATTTCTCGTTTTTGCACTCCTTTTACTAAAAAGATTCAGAGGATACTAAAAAATTTCCAATCAAAGGATTTAAAAATGTTTTAAGGGATTACAAGTTCGGATTGATTTTGAATGGGCCTCGGATTAGTTCAGATTGAAAACTTCCTTCGGATTAGATCGGAATGAAACTCTTTGGCTCTGATACAAATTCCAGAATGATTCGGAAAATTTCGAATTAGTTCAGAATAAATTTCAATCCGAAGATTTCGCCAGGGTGGATATTTCGAGATATATGGTAACATCACTTTTTTTAGATAGGATTTCTTTTACAAAGATTTGATAAAAATTGAAATTCGTTTCATTCAACATTGCCATTAATTAAATATCTCTCTATCGTGAACTAGAATGCTCTTGTAATGAAATATTCCCGGAGGAAGAGATTTTACAAATTAAAACTGGAAAGTATTAAAAATTTGTTTGGCAGATCTACACTTCTACATTTAATATAAATTAATTAACGGAAAATTTTCTTGAAATATTTCAATTTAAAATATCACTATTTAAAGTATCCTAAATATCACATGTGAAAATTCTATTTAATTCTCGACGACCATAGAAATCGTTTTCCCAGTTTTCCCTTGTGTTTTCTTTCGTACCATTTTCGTATAGCGAACCTCACGCCAATCTTAATTAACTTTAAGCTTTGAACGCACTAAGTCAATTAACTTTAATTAAATTTCATTTCGTAAATGCATTCCCTGAGACGCCTCAGAGAATGAAATAGAAAAAGGAGAAAAGTAGCTTCGCAAACAGAATTGTGGCAAATTGAAAGTTTCTGTGTACTTTATGATATCCAATATGACTAATGGCAATGATGGTTTCGTTGCACATAAGTATTACTTGAAAAATCCATATTCACTGGAATCGTTTTGATATTATGTTTCGTGAGAAAACATCCCTGATATAAACTTTTAATTGATGAAATAGTAGGGTAAATGTACCAGTGAATGAACAGTTAAGGCAACTGTCAACTTTGTTGTTATTAAAATAAATATTAGCAGGATAAAAATTTAAATTAAATGCTATTTTCGACAGAATTCACTTTGAACTAAATTTTGACAAAATTCAAAAGATTTTTAAGGATTTTTAAATGATTTCGTTGAATCTTAAGGGATTTCAGGATTTTTTGCGGAATTTTAAAGGTATTCACGAAATTTTAAGAGATTTTTCATAACTCTAAGGAATTTTAAGGGATTTTAAATGTTTTGAAATTTTGAGGAATATTAAGAGGTTTCTAAAAAATTTAAGAGATTCCAACGTATTTTAAGCGATTTCTAATGTTTTCCTGAAATTTCCAGGAATTTTAAGAGAACTCAAGAGATTTTTATGATTTTTAAAAGTTTTCATGGCATTTTTAAGGATTTCATGGAATTGGATGAGATTTGTAATATTTTTAATGGATTTTAAAGAATACAAAGGGATTTTAAATGTTATCACAGAATTTTAAAGGATTTCAAGAAATTTCTGTGAATTTAGGAGATTTCAATGAATTCTAAGCGATTTCGAAGGTTTAAGAGAATTTAAGAGTTTTTACTAAAGGAATACATTCGGATAAATTCGGATTCATTCTAATTGACCGAAATCATTTGGATTGAAAGTTCTGATTAATTCTGATTAATTCGGATTGACAGGATTCATTCGGATTCATTCGGATTACAAGTTCGGATTGATTTTGAATGAGCCTCGGATTAATTCGTATTGAAAACTTCCTTTGGATTAGATCGGAATGAAACTTTTTGATTCGCATACAAATTCCGGAATAGTTCGGAAAATTTCGGATTGGTTCAGAATAAATTTCAATCCGAAGCTTTCGCTAGAGTCACCCTAATATTAATCAAGATAAAGTGGAAAAAAGCGATGTAATGACATTTTTTTTTAGTTTTGACCTTGAAGATGACATTTGCCAAATTTTCATGGTCATTTTTGTAATCAGCAAGTCAAAATACGTAAGTATATACGTAGCCTCAAAGAAATCGGAGATAAGGAGCTTTCGGAACTAAGTATATCCATAAAATGTTATTGTGTGAATTTATAAAAAAAATTGGTCTCTTTTTGATTTTAGTAATAAATTAAAGTTTCTTATTATTTGTCCCAAAGTTTTGAATACAAATGCAAATAGGAACAGCAGGGCTTGTCAACATTCAAACTTCAGTCTGAAACGTCTGAACTTGCCTAATAATCCTCTATATAATGATTCTTAGCTTCTGACGTATATATACATAAATCGTTATTCCAGGACATGAATAAGCA
>JAUESH010000039.1:2658577-2674667 GCA_032275165.1 Synergus magnus
CGGATTGACCGGAATCATTCGGATTGAAAGTTCGGATTAATTCTGATTAATTCGGATTGACCGGATTCATTCGGATTGATTTTGAATTGGCCTCGGATTAATTCGTATTAAAAACTTTCTTCGGCTTAGATCGGAATGAAACTGTTTGATTCGGATACAAATTCCGGAATGATTAGGAAAATTTCGGATTTGTTCGGAATAAATTTCCATCCGAAACATTCGCAGGAGAATTCCCGTTGAGTGAAGAATTGATTTTTCATAGGTTAATGATAAATTCGTTATAAACAATGAATTTTGGAAACTGAAAAAGTTATTTTTAAATAATAAATGTTAACAATATTTTGTAATTAAATAAAAATTACGGGAAAAAGGATTAATTAAGAAACACGTTGATTATGCAAATTTTTTTTCAAAATTAAATGTACTAAAATGTGTAAGTGGAAATTTCAGCACGAAAATGATGCTCGTGCTAAATAGGCGGTTAGCGCATTAAAACTGAAGCTTCCACTTGGGTTCATGCAAATGCAGTTTTATGAAATCCAGACTCCTAGGTGAGCAGACTCATTATAAAAAAATAATAATAAGAAAACTGTAAACCAACTTTAAATTATTTCTGAATTTCTTGATGATATATTTCACTGTATGCAAGATCCCTAGCGAAACCTAGGAATCAATCCTTGTAATCCGAATGAATTCGGTCAATCCGAATTAATCCGGTTTATCCGAATCAATCCGAATGATTCCGAAAAATTCGGATTCATTCGGATTGACCGGATTTGTTCGGATCGAAAGTTCGGATTAATTCTGATTAATTCAGATTGACCGGATTCATTCGGATTACAAGTTCGGGTTGATTTTGAATCGGTCTCGGATTAGATCGGAATGAAACTGTTTGATTTGGATACAAATTTCGGAATGATTCGGAAAATTTCGGATTGGTTCAGAATGAATTTCAATCCGAAGCTTTCGCTAGGGATGATATTCCATCAATTAAATTGATCAAAATGGGACAATTAGAATATCTATAACTGACACATACATAATTGGGGACTATATTAAAGCACTAATTTGAACCGAAGAATTTACATCCAATTTCAATTAATAGTCTAATTCAGTTTAATATACTATGAATTGAATTTATTCAATTGTTTCGACAATTACTTGCTTATTGATACACATATTCCGATATCAATACTTATATTTTAATATTTTTATGGAAATAGGGGACATTTAGTCGAGGAAAAAAGCAGGTCATAAAAGAAGAATAATGATCAAATAAAATAAGAATCAAAATCCCGGCAATTTTGAATCAAATTAAACTTGTGACCGAATTTGAGTGTCTTACTAACTTTGGACTTTATAATGAATTGGCTAATATTAAATTTTAATGTCATCCAATTTGGACGCTTAAAAATATTATCTTCTCAAGTGGTTCATGCGTAGTTTTATTTTCCAATATGTAATTTAGATTTTATCAGATTTCATTTAATTTGGAACACAATTAGTAGAGGAGACCGGGGCTATTCGGGACGCGGGGCTATCCGGGACAGTGTGGATAACTTTAGAGAATCAATACGTTCGAATTTCCACTGGACATGCAGTCAGTTCCACAAGAGCGTCTTCACGATTTCTGGAAACAGAAGTATTATAAAAAACAAACAAAACCATAATTTTGAAGTATTCTCAGAAGACCAAAATGCATTTACAGATTCAATTGATTAAACGCAATCATTGTTCAATAAAGGCTGATGATATTTGAGCATGTTATAAACGAATTTTTTAAAGTATGTGAATTTGATTTTTTATGCACTGGTGTTTACTGAGAAAAAGGTTTAAAATTCTTAAATAAATTGTACATTCGAATTGATTTTCAATGGGCCTCGGATTGATCCGGATTGGAAATTTCCTTCGGATTAGGTCGAAATGAAATTAATTCTGATTAATTCGGATTGACTGGATTCATTCGGATTACAAGTTCGGATTGATTTTGAATGGACTTCGCATTGATTCGGATTGAAAAATTCCTTCGGAGTAGATCGGAATGAAACTGTTTGGTTCGGATACAAATTCCGGAATGATTCGGAAAATTTCGGATTGGTTCAGAATGAATTTCAATCCGAGGCTTACACTATTGTACTGTATTTATATTTCTTTTGCATAGGTGATTGTAAGAAAGGTTGTTTTTACATAAACTTTAATTTAAATTGTACACAAAGGGCTACACTCGCGGCTCTAAAAAGGGGAACATTTTTGAAAATAGGGTAGTGTAATCTGAACAAAAAAGAATAGCGGAAATAGACAGCAGCGAGTGAAGCCCTGTAAATTAGAAAGCATTCAGCAAAGCCCAACCCAACACAGGAAAAAAAATCAAGAACCCCCACAAAAAGCACCCTCTGTAATAAATGAAGCGCTACCATAAAAAAAATCATTAATCCCTAAAAGTATCCATTTTGACCCGGAATGTCCTAGAAATATCAGGAAGTTTTATCGGCCAACATCGCCAGTTATCCTACTTTACGAAGTAGGTCGGTCGACCAAAATGTTATATTAGGATTGGTTTATATCGTCCATGCTTTTCGACCACTTTCACGGCGATCCACGTTCCGATTTATCGAGATTTTTACTCGTGGTTACACACGCACATTACTATTTTCGTCAGGAAAATGGATTTTCCGCTTTCCTCGAAAATTCCTGTTTTTCCCCTTCATTCATCTCCACTCTTTATCCTCTCTAAAGCGTGCGCTCTTGAACGAACCACATTAGTGCGAGATTCATAAGTCATAACTCGAATAGCTGTACGTGACTGTGAGTCAAAGGATCACAAATTTACCTATCAAAGCTTCCAAATATAAGGGGACTAAGTTCACGAAGAGGCTTAAATGGATGGGCCATGGATGCGTTACTTTATAAAAATGTTAAATACGTTTATAGCATTGCATTAAATATTTAAATATCAAGAATGCCAATCAGATGCATCTGTTGAGCGATTATTATAATTTTCAGTTTTAAATCAAATATACCAAATTCTTAAGATTCTTGAGACATTCAAATAATCCTATCATAAAAAAGAGATTGCGATTATATCGAAAATAGATTCTAACAATCTCGAAATTTGAAGTCACATATATTCTCTCTTCACTTGTTCTTTAGAATCGATATCAGAGCTGCCAACTGATTTTAAGCATTTTTAAAGGAATTTCAAATAAGAATTCAAAAGAGTTAAAAAAGTTTCAAGATTTTCAAGTAATTAAAAAAATTTTATAGTATTTTAAGTCATTTTCAATTATAATAAAAAATTTCAAATAATTTTAAAAGATTTTCGAAGAATTTAAGAATTTTCATGAGATTTCACAAGATTTCATAGATATCAAGAGTTTTTAAATAATAATAAAGAATTTTAAAAGATCTTCGAATGATTTTAAAGAATTTTTAAAGAATTCAGAAGATTTTCAAAATTTTCAAGTAATTCAATTTTGGTATGTATTTCGAGGTATTTTAAATGTTATTAAAGAATTTTAAAGGATTTTAAAAGAACTCCAAGGAATGTAGCTTGAATGTAGCTTGAAGATTTCTAAGTAATTTCAAAATATTTTAAAGTATTTCTAACGATTTTAAATGATATTAAAGAATTTGAAACACAAAAAAACCAAGCGTAATATTTACCCCGACTTCAACTTATTGTACCTTCTTTTGTTTCGATGCGAAAAAATTAAATTTTATCCACTTGAAAATTACCCGCAACAAATTTTTCCTTCTGTTTTTTCTGTGGCACGTTCCAAATTAAGGGGGAAGGCAATACTAAAAAAAATTCTTAGATTTTGGCGATCTTTGTTTGTGACAGCTCAAAAATTTTTTCCAAATAATTGAAGTCACATGAATTCATTTGAATTTTCTTGAAATCACCTGAAGTCAGTGAAATCTGAAATAATTGAAATATGTTGAAGTCAGAAGTATAAGTGTACACCCGCTTGGTCCAGGGGCGGATCCAGAGAAGGGCTTTGAGGGGCCACTTAATAATTACCCTTCCCCCTCCACTCTCGTAAACTTCAATTACCTTTTCTAAAAAATTTCAAGTCTGGGCTTTTTTGGGGGGGGGGGAGGGCAAGCCACCATGCCTCCCCCCTGGATCCGCCGATGGCTTGGTCGAGTTGTCAACCCCTCGTAAACAAGACATTATTGATAAAATTAAAAATGTATTTTCAGAGCACATCTTGAGTTTAGATTTTTTCTTTATATGCCTTTCTTGTTTCCAATTTACTGGTCTTGAAATTAATAATTTGATAGACCGTTTTAAGCTAAATGTATCAGTTTTACAAATTAAGGCTTAACTGAAATATATTTGTAGGAAATTTGAAAATAAGCTAAATGAATTAAATTTTTATATTTGATTTTAAGTCAAGAAATAGCTTAAAGAATAGATACTTCCTAGAATTAAGGTAGTCTTCTAAATTCAGTGAAATCTCTCGAAGTCAGTGAATTCACATAAAATGACATGAATTCACATGAAGTCATATGAATTTACTTGAATTCTTCTGAAGTCACTTGAATTCTTTTGAATCATCTGAATTCATATGAATTCTTTTGAATCATCTGAATTCATATGAATTCACATGAAATCACATTAATTCACTTGAAGTCACGTAAATTCATTTGAATTTTCTTGAAATCTCCTGAAGTCAGTGAAATCTTCTGAAGTCATTGAAATATCCTGAAATATCTTGAAGTCAGAATTAGGTGTACACCCGCTTGGACGAGTTGTCAACCCCTCGAGAAAAACAGTAAGAAAGAGAGAAAAATGAAGGGGGGGGGTTGAAAGAAATATCAAGACATACATAAAGTAGTGTAACGAGAGAGATCGAAAATCAAGAGTGAGAGACGAGAAACCCGAAAGAGGGAAATTTAGAGGGAGAAGGTTGAAGGGGGTGGAAGGAGGGAGGAAGCATAGAGAGCAGAAGCGAATTCAGGGGTGGGAGAGTATAATCGAGAGAGAGGGTTGAAGTTGGAGAGAAGGGTCGGTCGTTCGTAGGGCGGCCGGCCGGCCAGTCGTGTTCCCGCGGCGATATCGGTCGCGCATATTCGCGATGCTGAGGAACGTCGTCTTCCTATCTTGAAAACTTTTTCTAACACTCGAAATCACCCTCCATCTGCGTTAATGTCCTCCTCAGTCGATAAACATCTCAGAAACCAGCAAACTAGGCCATCCCGTTGCTGGAAACGTCGAGCCATCTCTTATAACTTATCTCAAAATATTCCTCGCTCTCCCATCAGGGAAATTTAAATAAAAAAGTCACCCATCAAACGGGAGAAAAGCAATGATCGATTCGGTAAGGAACGAGATTCCAAATCGCGGGAAAAAGTTGAGATAAAGACGTTTCTCCGCAGGTGGGAAGAGAAATTTCTGGTGGTAGAGATTCTTGGTGATTTAGGATCAGATTAAGTGATTTCAGACTGAACGAGACTAATTCAAAGGAATCGAATTGGACGGGGTGTATTCAAGAGGATTAAGAGAAAATTAATTGGGAACGATTCAACAGGATCTGATTTCGTAGGTTCAAAAAGATTTCACCGGAAATCCAAGAAATATATTTCGGGAGAATAAATTCTCAAAGAATAAATTCTCAGAGAATAAATTCCAGTACAAATGCAAACGGGAGAAATTTAAAGGGGCTAAATCGTCGAGGGAGGAATTCAGAAAAGTGAGAATCCGAATGGACCGGTTGATGTTTGATGGGTAAGTGAGCGCGGTTTGGTCAGCTGAGATGGGATCAGTGTTGACGGGATGAAGGTGATGATCAGTTGTGATCCTGAGTCGATAGGGGTGAGTGTGGTCGTTGTCGAAAGTAAAAGCTGGGGACCACGAGGATGGCTCGTTCGGCGTGCCAAGGGATCTATTGATTTGTTTTTGTTGTGTGAGACCCACTGACCGAAGCGAATGTATGTCAGGATCTCGGGAGGGCGTCTGCAACGCGTCACGGACAGCGTGCCGTTTTCGGCGGGACTCGATAGGGAAAAGCATGACGACATAGACGGAGTGGCGATAACCACGGCTTTCCCGGGAGGGAATATCGATTTCCTTTTAGGGAACAAACAACGGTGATGGGAACGCATTTCGCGAACGCCTCTCGCCAAGTTGTCGCATTTCCCTGGGACACAGAAAAGCAGCTGACCGAACAGCAGCTGATGACGAGCACTGATTGTTCACATGCTGAATTGATTTGGAACAATTTATAACTTGATTTGGAACTTCCAATGTTATCCTCTGTTGCATCCAATATATCTGACCTAGGTGGGGTTAGAGAGTCTAAGATTAATCCTTCGGGATCAATTGTCACTCGAAGTACCCGGTCATTGTTGAGCCTCTCGAGAGACAACACGCGTTGTCTGGTAATGAGCGAGGCGAAATTAGGAAACTAACAAGGGAGCCGGTACGAAATGAGCAGTGACGAGGGGTTGAGGCACGGGAAATGGGGCATGAATTAGAACTCATTTGGTAAAGTGTTGCGCTTAGAGGGTTCCAAGAGGTTCAAGGGGTCGACGGGAGCTAAAAGGAAAAACGGCTGCTAACGAGGGGATGGGGAAGGGTGTACAAGTCCCGAGTGCTAGTCTGTTACTATAGCGATCCGCAATTTCACTGCTAAGAAACTCTTCATTTCTTTCTCACCACAGCCAATTGCTCTGTAATTGATTGTCAACAGTGATGCCTGCGAGGTGTAAACTTTAAATCGAATTCCCTCCCACTCGAGACTCTCCTCACTCTCTTTCCCGCGTCTCAATCTGTTTATACGCTTCAGTAACCGCACGTGCTTCTAAAGAATATAAAATTTTCAACGGATCTAATGGACGGAAAGAGGCCTATTTATAACTTGATATCGCAATCGGATGTCTTGCACTCTTACTTGCGGACTGCTTTTTCGGGTGGACAATATCGTTTCTACATTTCCGGCACGTGATCGCCTGATTTTACGGCAACTTCCGGCTTGTGATTGCCGGAAAGGCTACTGGAGCTGGGAGAGGATACATCTAAACATCATATAAACTGATGTTTAGATGAAATGAAGACTAGATCAGGAATGAGATTTAGCATTTGAATTAAGAATTCAATCTAGGGAGGATATATAGCCTTAGGTGAGGAGATGTCGATCTGAGAAGGGGACAATAAACGTCAAGACTAATCTCTATTGAAGACTAATCTACCCAACAAGTTTATCCATCGATTACCTCTGTAGACCTTCGACAATAAAAAGAGAAGGTTGTTTCAACGGTAATAATTCCTTCAGAGAATAATATGCTCTCCTCTCATGACCTCGGTCGAGTCTAAATCGATAACACACACTAGCTGGAAAGCATCGTTTTACTGAAAATATTTTAGCACCAGGGAAACAATTCGATACGCCTGAAATTCATCAGGAATCAACGCGTCCGTCAGGAGGGTTGAAAGCCCCCAGCAAAGGCAGCGAAGCGGCTCGAGACCCTTGAAACTTGAGATTCGATTCTGATTCATTAAAAATCGCCCATTAGTGGGGACTCTTTGTTGTTACAAACCGGAGGGCTTTCTTCTCCCTTTCATTTCCTCTATCATGAGGATAAAATATCTAGAGAGATTCTTACGCTTTTGTCTCTTTAAGAGATGAAAATTTCGGCTTTTGGAGATAAAACTCCAGTCAGGATGCCTAAATTGAAGTTTCCAGCCTAAATTGAAGCTCCCTGTCTAAATTGAAGCTCCCAGCCTAAATTGAGTGAATCCATTTCTAATTTTGAAGACACAGTGGCACTAGTAGGAGCTTCCGTTAAAATGCTCGTTTCAGCATTCATCGTCACCAATCTGCTGTTAATGTTGCGATTCGACGACGTGACCCCATTGCCAAAAGTGCCTAGCGAGAGGGAGGCAATCTTGATCCCGGGTGACGTGGTCCTAGGAGGTCTATTTCCGGTGCATGAGAAGGGTGGTTCCGCGTGTGGTCCAAAGATATACCACAGAGGGGTCCAGCGCTTGGAGGCAATGCTCTTTGCGGTTGATCAAATCAACAAGGAAAGGAGGATTCTGGAACACATTATCCTTGGCGTACATATTCTAGACACTTGTAGTAGAGACACATACGCCTTGAATCAGAGCCTTCACTTCGTGCGTGCCTCCTTATCCAATTTGGACTTAAGTGTCCTCGAGTGTGCTGATAAATCCCTGCCGAGGGTCAAGAAGACTGTCAATTCGGGAACGATTTTTGGAGTCGTTGGGGGATCTTACAGCTCCGTGACCCTGCAGGTTGCGAATCTACTGAGGTTGTTTCACATCCCCCAAATATCTCCGGCTTCCACAGCCTCTGCACTGAGCGACAAGACTCGGTTTGATTACTTTGCGAGAACTGTCCCCCCGGACACTTATCAGTCTATTGCTCTGGTGGATGTAGTCAAGAGTGCTAATTGGTCCTACGTATCGACGGTTTATTCTGAAGGATCATATGGGGAATATGGAATCGAAGTATTTACCAAAGAGGCGACGGAGAGGAATGTCTGCATAGCTGCAGCTGAGAAAGTTCCGAGCACAGCTGATGATCAGGTCTTTGATATGATTATCCAAAAGCTAAGCAAGAAGCCTAACGCGAGGGCAGTTGTGTTGTTTACTAGAGCTGAGGACGCGAGAAAGATTTTGGAAGCTGCCAAGAGGTCCAATTTAACGCAGCCTTTCCAGTGGATTGCGAGTGATGGTTGGGGCAGGCAAATGAAATTGGTGGAGGGTTTGGAGGAGGAAGCTGAGGGTGCAATCACTGTTGAACTTCAGTCCGAGAAAATTCCCGAGTTTGATGAGTATATGGCCTCTCTAACTCCGGAGAATAATAAAAGAAATCCCTGGTTTGGCGAGTATTGGGAGGAGGTCTTTGGATGCGTTTTAAAGAAGAATATTGGTAAGGTTGCGAATAAGAGTGTTCATGAGTGTTCACCTGATCTGAGGCTCACACCAGAGATGGGGTTTGTTCAGGAGTCGAAGGTGCAGTTTGTTTGGGATGCGGTTTATGCGTTCGCGTTGGCACTGCATAATCTGCAGCAGGACATCTGCAGAAGAACTGAGGGGTTGTGCAATAATATGATTGCGTATGACAAGGGGGATTTCTACAAGAAGTATTTGCTTAACGTCTCTTTCATAGGTAAGTTGATAGATTCTTTATGAAACTGAAGTTTTCAACGTTTACAACGAGAAATTATTATTTTGTAAAAAGCACGAGACCTAAAATTTTATTGCGCTAAATGGTTCCACTTGATGTCAAAAAAAAACCCAAAACAGCTTCAACCCCCCACCACACTAGGATCACCCCCAAAGTCATCCCCTAAGTACAAAAAATCATTGTAATTCCCCTAACTTCGAGACCTAAAATTTTATTCTTTTAAATGGTTCCACTTAATGTCCAAAGAAGCCACAAACAGTTTCGCTCACCTAAACCTCTAGGTTCACCCTCAAAATCAACCCCTAAGTACAAAAAAAATCATTGTAATTCCCCTAACTTCGAGACCTAAAATTTTATTCTTTTAAATGGTTCCATTTAATGGCCAAAGAAGCCACAAACAGTTTTGTTTACCTAAACCTCTAATACGTTTACCTTCAAAAACAACCCCTAAACGCAAACAAAATCATTATAAATCCCCTAACATCGAGACCTAAAATTTTATTGTTTTAAATGATTCCATTTACTGTCCAAAGAGGCCAAAACATTTTCATCCACCTAACCGTCTAGGTTCACCCCCAAAATCATCCCCTAAGTACAAAAAAATCATTAAAAATCTCGAAACTTCTTTGGATATTAAATGGAATCATTTAAAGTAATAAAATTTTAGGTCTCACAGTTTGGGGATTTTTCGTGATTTTTAATGATTTTTTTGTGTTTAGGGGTTGATTTTGAGGGTGAACCTAGCGGGTTAGATGGATCAAACTTTTTTTTAGCCTCTTTGAACATTAAATGGAACCATTTAAAACAATAAAATATAAGGTCTCGATGTTAGAGGATTTATAATGATTTTGTTTGTGTGTAGGGGTTGATTTTGAGGGTGAACCTAGAGGTTTAGGTGAACGAAACTGTTTGTGGCTTCTTTGGACATTAAGTGAAACCATTTAAAAGAATACAATTTTAGGTCTCGAAGTTAGGGAAATTACAATGATTTTTTTGTACTTAGGGGATGATTTTGGGGGTGAACCTAGAGGGTTAGGTGGATGAATCTATTTTGGCCTTCTTTGAACATTAAATGGAACTATTTAAAACATTAAAATTTTAGGTCTTGAAGTTAGGGAATTTATAATGATTTTATTTGTACTTAGGGGATGATTTTAGTGGTGATCCTAGTGTCGTAGGGGGTCGAAACTGTTTTGGGTTTCTTTTGACATCAAATGAAACCATTCAGCTCAATAAAATTTTAAGTCTCGTGCTTTTTACAAAAAAAAATCATGTTTCGTTGTCATAAACGTTGAAAACTTCAGTTTCATGATTCTTTTCAAGTGATGAAGATTATTTTATTGCTTTAATGTAAATATTGCCATCATATATTTTAATTCCGCAGTCTTTATTGTAAATCTCTAAAATCTCTTGGTCTGACATTTCATTTCTTTTAATCCTTCGTAATCTTCAAATTTATATTTTAATCTCACGTGTTGAGTAATCTCTAAAACCTTTAATCATTCAACTTCTTCTTTAACCAACTTTCTCTTTTTAATCCCTTGTAGCCCTGTCAAATCCCTTATAATCCCTTATCTCATACATTTGGACGACTGCAATTCCTTTTATAACTTTGCGAAGTCTCCATGAGACTGAAGTTTGCAACGTTTACGATAAACGAAAATGAAAATTTTTTATTTTTTCTAAAACTTACAAGATCCAAAATTTTCTATTGCAAAGTAGTTGTATACAACCCAAAAAGTGACCCACCAAAGTTTTTACCCCCCCCCCCTCGAATTTGGAACTCACCCTACTTCATCCCTTAAAATTAAAAAATTCACCAAAAATTTCCTAATTCGTGGGGTGAAAATTTTTTTGCTGATAATAGATCTTCGAATTTGCTAAAAGATACCCTACAAACTTTCATCCCCCTAATTCATTTGGAAATCACCCCATATTATCCCTTAACAACGTTTTTGACGTCCTTTTGGACGTCCTTTCTCACGTAATTTTTAAATATTTTTTTATCTCCTTTTTGACGTACCTTTTCGTGTTTTTTTTTAACATGGTTTTTGACATCAAGTTTTTCAATAGGGTAAATTAATTAACAAATGGAAAAGTGATTTTCTGTATTTCTTTTATCTGACGAAACGATTTTCGAACCCTCTCATAACATATTATTCGCTAATCGGTAAAATAATTTGAAGAAACAATGTCTGAAAGGAAATGAGGAATGACGATCTCTTAATATTGCACATCATCTAATCAATTTCCAATTCCACTTCTCATGATTCTAATTTTATAATTCCCCTACAGATGAATTTTCCCATGAAAATAATAACAACTCATATCTATAATGTAGGGGGTGGAATCTTGAATTGAGAAGCTTAGAAAAAGGCTGATTCACTCACATGAAATTTATAGATACCAATCAATCACTCAAAGTTGAACTTCGATCATTTTCCTGCCCAAAATTCGTATAATTTGATTGTGTTCTGGAAAAGTTAGGGAATGGTAAAATTTTTCGGAGAAGAGTTCTTGTACTGAGTAAAGGGGGATCGGAATACAATCGTGGTTTCTTGCGTTTATCTCAGCTAATATGCAAAATTAAAAAAATGTTTAAAAAAAAAGTTGTAGACCCATCGAGATACATATTTTTTGTTGCAGGCGTTTTTTTCTAAGAGAAATAGTTTCCGAGAAAATCAGTGATACATCGACTTTCATAAAAAAAACCCATAAACCATGGCTCTTCACATTTTAAAGGGAAATCATTGTAAAATAAAATATCCCTTTACAATGACTTTCCTTTACCATTTCCCTTTTCCATGATTTCCCTTTACCATTACCCTTTACGATTTCCCTTTACCATGATTTCCGTTTACCATGATTTCAACTTACCATTTCACTTTATCATTTTGCTCTACAATGATTTCCGTTTACCATTACCCTTTACCATGATTTCCCTTTACCATTTTCCTTAACTATTTTCCTTAACCATTTCCCTTTACCATGACTTCCCTTTACCATTTCCCTTTACCATTTTCCTTAACTATTTTCCTTTACCTTTTCTCTTTACCACATCCCTTTACCATTTCCCTTTACCATTTCCTTTTACCATGATTTCCCTTTACAATGATTTCCCTTTACTAGTTCCCTTTACCATGATTTCCCTTTACAATGATTTTCTTTTACAATTATTTCCCTTTACAATGTGAAGAGCCATTGTTTTTGGGTTTTTTTTTTATGAAAGTCGATTTATCACTGATTTTTTCAGAAACTATCACTCGTAGAAAAAAATGCTTGCAACAAAAAATGTGTATTTCGATGAGATCTACAACTTTTGTTTGACATTTTTAAAAAATTTTGCATATTGACTGAGATAAACGCAAAAAACCATGATTTTTATGGTTTTTTTCATTGCTTCTCCATGAAAATCGACTAGTCGACAATTTTCACTATCATATTCGTAATCAGCGCATTAAAATGCATAGGTATAGGCAGTTTTAAGGAAATCGGAGGTGTACCCTTTTCGGAAGTTTATCCATGAAATCGGATGGTAAAGTTAAAGCTCTTTCTTAACCATTTCCATTATATGTATACGTATCTCGAGTTTCAGTTTAATTAATACTATAAAGTTACAGTGAAAGGTCTTTCCTGCGTATATCCCACTGAAATTTTCGTACCTTAAGTTAATTTCAAATTTATTTTCTGTTTTGTTATGGCCTTGTAATGTTATCAAGATAAAACAGGGCGAGTGTAAAGACGAAAGTTTACGACACGTAGTAGTAGTAAAAGTTTGAAGAGGATGCAAAGCAAGTGCTATAAAAAATAAATCTAAAAAAAGTCTTATATCTTTTGAAAGTAAACGAATCCCCCTTGACATTTTCAGGGTGGTCTACTAAATTTTGTCCACGAAATTTCCAGACAATTCCCGCATGCAACCATACAATGCATAGTGGGGTGCGACATGCGTAATTTGCTCAATTACAATATTACAATTTATTTAAAAAAATATATTTTTAAGAATTTTTAAGAATTTCTATTTTAAGTAAAAAAAAAAGGTGACGCAGTTGATTTGTAAAGAATGCGTAAAAAATAAATTAATATCAGTCATCACAGTACCTATTGTCATTAAAAAAGGTGATTTTTTAAATAAAATTAAGTGAGAAATAGGTTTCAAAAGAGTTTCAGGATTTTCGTAAGATTTCAAGACGTTTTTAATCAGAGATTTAAGTAGATTTAAAGAATTTCAAGATATTTTAAGTGATTCTAAGGAATTTCAAGGAATTTTTGAAGAATTCAAAGAAGTTTCAAGATTTTCAAGAGATTTCATAAAATTTTAAGCCATTTTAATGATTTTAAAGATTTCGAATGATTTTAAGGAATTTCAAGGGATTTTTAAAGAATTCAAAAAGGTTTTAGGATTTTATAGAATTTCGAGAAATTTCGAAAAATGTTTAATAATCTTAAAGAAGTTGAATGGATTTCAAAAAATTCAGAAGAGTTTAAGGATTTTCAAGAAATGGATTTCTACAGGATTTCTAAGAATTCAACTGATTTTAAGGAATTACTGGGGATTATACGGGATTTTAAAGTTTCTTTTTAAATGATTCAAAATAAAAGTTTCTTAAAATTAATTTAAATTTAAGATTGAATTCATCATTTATATTCAGAAAACAAATAACAAAATAATATAAAAAGGGGGTCGGCGCGCGTAGCGCGCAGGGGGCGAAGCCCCCCTAGTATTTTAAAATCATCTGAGCATAGATTTGATAAAATAAAAATATATGATTAAAAGACTCCCTTTGTTCGCTCTCTATATTATCGAATAAAATGTAATTCAAAGGTATCAAGTGTAAAATTTTCAGTCTCGACAGAGTGGAAGTTATTTTCCACTTGAAAATAATTTTGACGTGCAGATGTATGTAACTACAGTGAATGTCATTTCATTGTTTTTCAGCGGGTAAAGAATTTCTCATTACGTCTTGGAAACAGTGAAAAGAATCTCTTGAGGTTCTTTCACGTTTTACACTACCTTGTTGGATACGAGCAAAAATGTTGAATAAACTCGGGAATCTTAGAATTATAAATTAGATTAAAAACTTCCAATAATTATAAATTTGATACTAAAATTCCTTTCTCAAATATTTGAAAAAGGAATTTTAGAATTTCTACAACTTTATTGGAAACTGTGATACTAAAGTGCGATCTTTTTTTGAAGTCGTTAATTAATTCTGGGCACTCCAAGTTGCGAACAAAAATTCATAAATTTAATTCCTTGTTCAACTGGTACCGCAAGTTTAATACCGTAGCTATAATTCCTAGGAGATGTAAATGCTCGATGGTTTATATCCTTAATTCAACGAAGCTGAGTGCTCATTTTATGAGTCGAAATGTTATTCTCCATTCTTATTCAAGCGAAGGAAAAGTTAATGTAAGCAAATAAAACATACAGTTTCAGAACAAAAGTTAATTAAAAATTCTAACTTTCATTTGATAATGTAAATTTTATTTCGAATATAAAAATTTAAACATCCTTACTAAAAAAAAGTGGTGTAACGAAATGTCTCGAAAATCTCGTATAAATTGTTGTTGCAAACCTGAATGGCTTTTGAGTGACTTGAAGTTGTAAGAAGGAAAACAATATAATCGCGCGCGTGTTGGTTTGCTAGTATTTTTAAAACTTGTTCTATCTATTGAAACCTGTATTTTCTACAGGGGATCTAAACTTTTCAAACGAATTATCATTTTAAATAGCCGCATTTTAGCTGGACTTTTTTTCTAAACCTATTTTTCGAAATGGTATTGAAGCAGTTTTATAAAAATAAAAAAATTCCTGGTCAAGACACATATTCGCGATCGTTTTTCGACCCAGTTATCACCCTGTTCATTTAACAAAAAGGTAGTTTGGTTTATTTCGACGAAAACCCGAGGTCGAGGTGGGCCTCGCCAGAAATAGTTTTTACTATCCAATTCAATTTAAATATGTAAATATGAAAAATTCGCTTTGTGCACACAGACAATATGTAAATATTGGAGATCGTTTACACGATTGAATTGGTTAAAATTATATTCTAAATATCGATTCTGTTGCTATCCAGATAATATAGAATGTGCAGTAAATATCATTTTCTCGTTATCATCTTCCAGTTCAACAGATTCGCTATATAATTTACTCTTGGAAATCCAACCTTTTATTCTGTACAGCACGGTTCGTAAGTCACGTTAACGGAAGAGAGATATCCCACATCTAGATGATGCTATTATACATACAATAGTCAGAAATCAGGAGAGAGTGCAAGAAGAGAAAAAAAAACAAGATAGTTTCTAAGCTCAGCATTTCAGTGGTGAAACATTCAAGATAACAAAATGTCTGGTCGCCGGTCGCAATAATTCTACCACCCGAGAAAAGAGTTGCAAGGTCTCATATAAATCTGCAGATAGGGGTTTATTCTATAAATAAGAGACGCAAACAGACTTTTGTTGCTTTTATCCTTTTATATACTTGAGTTTTGCACATAAGGTGCGAAAAAGTAAAATGTCGTGGTAAACGTTGCAAAGTGGTAAAAGTAGGTGATCTGAGTTTAACAACACTTCAAAGATTGTGAAGTTTTAGTCTCTGTGTTTAGTGTTTAAGAGCTTGCCTTATAGTTTCAGACTTTAAATTGCAAGCTTGTAATTTAATTTGAAACTTTTGCTTCGTAATTATGTTACAGACGCTGCTGGCAGTGAGGTGAAATTCGACATGCACGGAGATGGACTTGCACGCTATGAGATTCTCAATTTTCGGAAAATGAACCTCAGCAGTCCTAACGGATATCACTACAAGGTGAAACATAATTAACTCCTATTTTTTAAATTTTTGACAAAATCTCCTGCTCTCTCAATCTGAATTAGTTAAATTTTACTAATTAATAGTAGTTTCTTACTAATTCAAATGGTGCGAAGTCGTT
>JAUESH010000039.1:2687953-2706848 GCA_032275165.1 Synergus magnus
TTTTAGCCTTTTTTTAAATAGGGAATTATTAAATTTGTAACAATATTAATATTAAATCATCACAGTATCTATTATCATTAAACATTTTTTTATATTGATTTTTTAAATAAAAATAGGTGAGAAATAGATTTCAAAAGAGAGTTTCAGGATTTTTGTAAGATTTTGAAACATTTTTAATCAGGGATTTAAAAATATTCAAAGAATTTCAAGATATTTTAAGTGATTTTGAGTAACTTCAAGGAATTCTTGAAGAATTCAATGAAATTTTGAGACTTTCACGAGATTTCATAAGGTATCAAGGCATTTTAATGATTTTAAAGAATTTGAAGAGATTTCGAAGAGATGACCTGTGATGACTGTATTATAAGAAGGTTTTTAATGTTTTTAACATTTATTTGAAACGCTTATAAATTAATACAATGCACGAATCCGACAGATATACAATAAGTACTTTATACAATCTTATTCAGTCTCATTTATTGAAATAAAATGCACTTCCAGAATCAAAAATAAAATCAGCGAAATTTTATTAATTTTTGAATTACTTGAAGTTATAAGAAGTAAAATAAATAATCGTGCGCGTAGCGCGCGTTTTGGTTTGCTAGTTTAATTAAATTGTTAATTAAATTACATTGTTAAAGATTAAAATTTCCTACACTTACGTTCTGTATTTAAAATGTTGGTAAATAAATCAGTTGGAAATAATTTAACATGTTATCGAAAGCGTATTTCGGGTCTCATGTCAGTGAATCTGTTATCAGTGTTATTGACTTTAGCTTGCGCAATCACGATTAAAGAAGCAGCATAAAATTATTTCCCTTGAATAAACATTTGTGTTCAGTTAGTTACTAAGTAGAGAACAGAGAAGTGAAAACGCAGCGAATACTATTTTTCTTTTGCGTTCAGTAAATTTTAGCATTGTTGATTACTCCGAGCGTAACGCACGTTATTTCATCAATATTTTATCAGTGTTTGTGATCTCAGTATGTCGTTTAATCATCATTCATATTCCGGAAGATAAGAAACTCATAGACCAAATGGATTTTACACATCGACTGCTTACAATTTCACTGTTAGTGGGGTCAATTGAATATGTCAGTGAATTCTGAGAATGGATATTGGATATTTTGACCCGAATCTTTACTCCAGATTTTAAAAATGTGAGTCAAATTTTATTATTTCTAATATTTATCTCGTTTGATTAACTTACACAAAAGTGTCTTATTTCAATTTACACAAATGCGAAATTATCTACTGCTTAGAGGGAAAAGATTGATTTACAGTCAATTCCACAAAAGCGTTGTAATGATTTCTGGAAACAGAAGTATTATAAAAAAAAAAAAACCATAATTTTGAAGTACTCTCAGAGGACCGAAATGTAATTACATATTCAATTGATTAATCGCAATAATTGTTGAATAAAGCCTGATGATATTTGGACATATTATAAACGAATTTTTAAAAGTATGTGAATTTGATTTTTTATGTGCTAGCGTTTACTGAGAAATAGGTTTAAAATTCTTAAATAAATTGTACATAAATTTACACCTAAAAATTTTTTAAATGTTGAATCGACACAATTTTATCAAATATAATAGAAGAGAGGATCATTTTGCGCCTTGTGAGATTTTATCCTATGTACTTCCATAAAAAATGGTCGAAATACATTTAAATATAGCTCATAAGAAATAAAATTTCAGAAATATTGATACTGTTACATGACAAACTAATTACAATTAATATGGAAAAAGTTATGCAAATTAAAAGCTGCAGAAAAAAATATAAATTATCAACATTTCAAAATTTCTTCACCTTCTATTACAGTTTATATTTTCGTGACGCTTAACTTTTTTTTAAATTTCAAGATGGTCCTTTTAAAATTCTAAATGTTTATTCGAAATTTATGATTTACAAAAATCGTGACGTCGCTCTTGTGGAAATGATTGTTACTCATGCTTTTAAAAATTGCTTTTCTATTGGTTTTTTTAATGTCTTTCTTCCTAACATCGAAAACGCATTTCTGAAACGCGTTTTTCATAGTTATATATGTTTATCGATTGAATGCGTCATCCCGTGGTTCTGGTACAAAACCTAATAAATCTACTTTTAATGAAAATACATATATGCCTATATTCCAGCCTCGTACACTGGAGGACAAGTATTCATACGATACACATTTTTCACGAAAATCAACATATTTTTCATACCGGTACGGATTCCCGAAGCATGCTAAGTGACGTGACAAAGTTTTCTTGCAAAACTCGTTACTCATCCAAGACTGCGAGGGAAACTGGTTGAACCCTAATGGATATTTGTAAAGTTTTTCGACGGGAGCAAATAAACCAAAAGTTTTGACAATTTTATTCGCATTGCAAATTCCTAATGATTAAGTTTAAAGAATATATTATTTAAATTATGGATTAAAAAATATCATACAATCACATTTCTTCTGGAATTTTCCCTAAATTGTTGGGACGCTAATTTCCGTAATCTTCCTGGAATTTTCCCAAATATTTGGTAGGGAAAATTACCGAAACATTCTTGCGGAATATTACTTCAAAGTTTGTGAATTTTTCCAAAGATTTGTTAAGGAAAATTTTCGAAAAGCTCTTGGGGAATATTACTTCAAATTATATGAATTTTCTCAAAGATTTGTCAGGGAAAATTCTAGAAATACTCTTGAAAAGGGGCAAATTCGCATTGCGTGACTTGTCGTGACAGAAAGGGAGGGGAGAGGAGGGTTAAAAAATTTCTTTAAAAAAGTTACGTCATTTATAGATGATGACTGGGAATTTCAAAACGAATTTAACTAACTTACTTGGAAAATCAAACATTTTTTTGTGACAATTCCCATCGGCATTTTATAATTCAGAAAGGTTTAGGGGATATTCCTTAAATTTTCCATTAAATTATCAAAAGATTTAGGAAAATTCAGAAAATGTCCAGAAGATTTAGAGAAATTTCCAGAAGAATTAGAGAGAAATTACCGAAAATGATGGTGAGGTCATTTTCCCAAACAAAAATGTGGAATAATCCCTAAGAAATTGCGAAAATTTCCTGAAATTTTTTACAGTGTGGGAAATATACAAGTTTCCACCTCTAATTTTCAGGGGTTGTCTGATATACACCCTCATTTTTCTTCCAGCAACTGCCCACTTAATTTGATTTGTGCTTAACGTTTTTAAGCCGATTATAAAAGAGAGTGTGATTAAATTATTACACCGGAGCTAAATTTCCATCTCCAGAACTTTTCCCCTCGGTAAAAGTAATAATTAGGATGTTCGAAGAATAAATATTTTGTTCGTCAATAAATATTTTCGGTATATTTAAACTTCTTTAATAAACATTTTGGGTAATATTATTTTTATTCGTGAATTTGAATTTTCGAGAGTTATTTTTTTCGGTATTTTTTCATATTTGGGATTTTGGTTTTTCGACAAAAATATCCAAAAAAAGTAATTCTTGATTTAAAAAATAGATTGCAGATTTGGATATCAGAAAAAAGATTGTTTAAATATTATAATTGCAAAACTGAAAAAGAAGCTTGTTCGTGTTGTTAAATATAGCATTGCTTGACCGAGACATTGTCTATGGATCAATAGAAATTGAAGACATTGTTACGATAAACTAGGTTACATACACGTAATGTTCAAATAACCTGGAATAGGTTGTTTATCATTTTTATTGAGTATTGCCTATACGTACCCAATAATACGTTTGCTGATCACGTTTCTTTTATTACTTTCATAAGCAGAGATCGTTTGGCTGAAAATAAATTTATCGATCATATTCTCGCGATTCGTAAAAAAGTATATAATAATCCATTTATATTTTAAAATAATAAATAAAAATACGAGAATATAATAAATCTTGAGAAAATATCTTGCATCTCATTAGTCTCGCGAAATCTTTAGAATTCGCTGAATGCAATAACTCTAAAAGATATTTCCCTTCTGGCTTCAATTTCATAGATAATTTATAATATTATTATATTTAATATGAAAAGGGACATATTAAAATTAATAATGGCAGTTCTAGACCGAGTGTTTCCTTTGAGGGAAAAATTGCTCACATTTTTTTTTTACTTTCAGGCACCGAGCAGCTCGTTACGTTTTTCTTCAAAGTAGTTTTACAAAAAATTGTCGTTTCCTTATTTTATCATCGTTTCGACAAGGAAAAATAGTACCATATAAATTAACGGATATTGGCGAGGGAATCCGAGAAGTTACGGTGAAAGAATGGTAAATAAAACTTAATGCCCTAAGGATATATTTTCTTACAAATAGGCATATTTTCAAGTTTCAAACGTGTAATCTGACGAATTTTTTTTATATTATTTTTTTTTTTATTGGATTAAGAATATAAAAAAAAATTCCCAAAACCATTTTATTTTATTCTTATTTACTAGCAGAAATTTACCTGGCGTTGCCTGGGATTTTAAGAGATTTCAAGTGACTTTAAGGAATTTTAAGGGATTTTATGGAGACTTCAAGTGATTTTAGGGAATTTCAAGATATTTTAAGGCATTTTATTTGATTTTAAGGAACTTCAAAGGATTTTTAAAAGTGTTCAAAACAGTTTAAGGATTTTCAAGAGTTTTCATAAGAATCTAAGGGAGTAAAAAAAGAGATTAATTAATTAATTCATTCATTCATTCATCCTTTTTAAAAGAGTTTTCAAATGTTACCGAAAGGATGTTTCAGAAATTTCTGTAGATTTCACAAGATTTCAAGACTAAAAGTGATTTTAAGAAATTCCAAGGGGCTTTAAAAGAATTTGAAAATTTTAAATTTTAAATTAAAATTCTTAAATTTCGTATAGAGACTTTAAAGGATTTCAGGAACATTTAAGGGATTTTAAAGAGTTCTAAAGAGTTTTAGGAATTTCAAGGGATAAAAAGACTTTAAAGGATTTAAAAAAATTTTTAAAGTATTCCAAAAGGTTTTATTTTATTTTAGAGTCTTCTATGGATTTGTAAAACAGTTTAAATGGGTTATTAAATGATTTTTCAGACAATTTTATCGGTTTTGCTAGATTTCAAGACATATTAAAAAATGTGATAAGACTAACTGATTTTAAGGGATTTCAAGAAATCGCAAGCGCTTGTAAGGAATTTTAACGAATTGCAAAATGAATTCAAAAGATTTTCAAGATTTTCAACTATATATATATAAATAATTTTTGAAATCTTATGTAATCCCTTTAAATTCTATGAAATCTCTTAAAATCCTGGGTAACGTCGGATAAATTTCTGTTAGTAAATAAATACAAATTTTTGGGTTTATGAAACCTTTTTTTTGGGTATTTCTATTCCAATAAATCTAAAAAAAAATCGTCAGACTCGACGTCCGAAACTTCAACCACATTGAAATTGAAGCAAGTTGTATAAAAGATACTTGAATTTTTGAAATGAACTTTATACTTGTTTTTTCTGAATGATTAATTCGCTTAATTTTGCTAATTTGGCTAAAAGGTTCGTGAAGCCTGGCGACAGGGTGTCCCAGTTCGATAACATTTGTGAAGTACAAAGCGATAAAGCTTCTGTAACGATCACGAGTCGTTACGATGGTCTAGTTAAGGCTCTGCATTATAAAATTGACGACGTCGCTCTCGTCGGAAATCCTTTGGTAGACATAGAGCTCGAGGAGCAATTTGACAATGAGATCAGTCAAGAAGAAAATGCCCATGAGCACCATCCTAAGGGGAAGCCGGAAATGGATCGAACTTCGATTCTTCCCAAAGACGTCACCAGTGATGAAAACCTCTTGGGAAAAGTTCTAGCTACTCCAGCAGTGAGGAGGATTGCTCTGGAAAATAATATTAATTTAAAAGACGTCGCACCTACTGGGAGAAGTGGAAGAGTTTTAAAAGAAGACATACTAGCTCACTTGAAAGGTCACATCGAAAATGCTGAGGAGGAGAAAGATAGTGGAAAAGTGGCTCCTGTCAAAGGATACGCCAAGCACATGTGGAAAACGATGACAAAAGCTTTGGTAAATTGACTCTTAAATAGATAGATGCCTCCTATCATACATTTTTATGGACTCGATTTGCCTTCAATATTTCTTTCCTATAGAAATTCTTATTCTGCTTTCATGTTATCTCTTCAGATGTGAAATCGCATTTGATAGCCAACTTTCAAGACAAACTTTATATATTTATGTATTATTTGAATGAAGTTTAATTTTTTTTATTTTTTAGAGCATTCCCCATTTCACCTACAGCGACGATTGCGATGTGACGAAACTGATGAGCTGTAGGGAGGAAGTTAAAGACGCTTTAAAAAAAGAAGGAATTTCTTTAACTTACATGCCTTTTTTCCTGAAAGCAGCTTCAAAAGCCCTCGAGCAATTCCCTCACCTAAATGCTTGGCTCGACGAGGAATCGCAGTCTGTTAAGGTGGTCGAACAGCACAATATAAGCATCGCAATGGATACTCCTCAAGGTTTAGTCGTACCAAATATAAAGAACGTCCAGAATCTCAGTATTGTGGAGATTGCCAAAGAATTGAACAGACTACAAGAGCTTGGGAAAAACTCCTCGATCCCTCTCAACGACATCACTGAAGGAACTTTCTGCTTGTCCAATATTGGAACTGTAAGCTGAAAAACTCAAATTAACATTTTATTAGTAAAAAAATTTCAAAATTAAATTCGGCAATTTTAAATAAGAATTTGGAGACCGAATCCATTTCAAATCTGGCAGGTTCTACACTTGAAGTTGCAGAATTTTATATGTTATCATAAAATTTCCAGGAATTTTGAAAGAATTCAAGAGATTTTAATAATTTTAAAAATATTTTATGGTATTTTTAAGAATTTCGTGAAATTTTATATTTCTAATAATTTTAATGAATTTTTAAGGAACATAGAGGGATTTTATATTTGTAGTATTTTAAGGAATGTCAAGAAATTTATAGGAAATTTAGGAAGTTTTCTCGAGATTTAAAGGATTTCAACAGTATTTTATGAGTTTTAAAATATTTTATGGGATTTAAAGGATTTTAAAGTTTGTCAGCTAATTTTATTGAGGGATTTCAAAAGAATTTCTATACATATATGATTTTTAAAAGATCTTGTGGAATTTTTAAGGATTTCATGGAATTTGATAGGATTTCTAAGGATTTTAAAAGATTTTAAATGTTAAGAAATTCCAAGAGGTTTTTAGGAATTTTTAGAGATTTTTGCGAATTTTAACTCGGATTTCACGAGATTCATGATTTTAATGGTTTTTGTGGATTTTTAAGGGATTGCAAGAGGTTTCTGGGAGTTTTAAGAAATCTTAACGAATTTTTATAAGGGATTTTGAAGGTTTTTGTGAAATTTTTTTGCGCCATTTGTTTTTCTTCTTTCAACTTCAAATCATTCAAAAGCCCATCAGGTTTGCAACAACAATATATACGAGATTTTCAAGACATTTCGTTACACCACTTTTTTAAAGAGGGACAAATCTTTAAATATTCATCGTAATAAAATTGGTTTTGTTGTCATAATTATTAGTTGAGTTTACAGATAATGAACATGCTTTTCCTTGAAGCAAGAATGCAGAGTGATCAAAAAATCGATATGCTTTAGGTTTCAGATCTAAACAGGGGCTAAGGCTTGGTCACTAATCGCTTAAAATTGTTATCTAACACGTCAGTCTTTTTCTGCACGCACACAGGAAAACTATCGATCCATTCGCATAATACATTTTTTCTTACTTCAATTTTCTTACTCTGAAAACAACACTGATTTTTCTTACAAGGAGTATTTACATTTAAAATGGAAGGATGATAGAGGAACAATTTCTATTTTTTACCTTTATGGAATACAAAATTGTTCTATTTTTACTGTTTTATAAAGATGAATAAAAGGTTCAATATATTTCTTTATATATACAATTTTTTATGTTTTTTAATTTCAGATTGGGGGAACCTATATGAAACCAGTTATTTTATCACCCCAGATTGTGATAGGCGCAGTCGGAAAAATACAAAAGTTACCCCGATTTGGTGAAGGAGGTTCTGTGGTAGCTGTCAATCTACTCTCAGTTAGCTGGTCTGCCGATCACAGAGTTGTGGATGGTGTTACAATGGCGAAGTTCTCCAATCAATGGAAACATTATGTAGAAAATCCACTTCTAATGGCCTTAGTAATTTAAAACTTTTAAAGTTGAAATTAATTTTTCTGTAGGCACTAATTCCTCGACGAAAAAATCCTTTTTTATAAAACATTTTTAATAAAGAAGTTTATACAAAGGAGCACTTTTAAATTTTAATCCTGAAAATCGATTTACATAAATTGGTGTTTTAGGGTGGCTACAAAATCTAAGTTGGAATATTTTGAATTAAAAATAAAATAAAAAAGGGATCACGTAAATTTACCGAAATTTTATTTCGGGAATTTTAAATTTCGGTAAATTTAAGTGATCCTATAAAAAATAAGCAGGTCAATCAAAATTTTGAAATCTAAAATGGACTTATTCGATTTAAACCTCGACATTTTTATTCAGTTTTATGTACACGGGTGTTACGTTTTCTTTTTTTAACAAAGTGTGTACTAGCTAGATACAAAATATATGATATATAGTCAGTCTGTTTAGAACATTAGAAACGGTGCATACATACAATATGCAGTCGCGATTTAAAATATTTACAATTAAATCTTTCGTCTTAGTTTTCATCCACTCTAAATTTAGTTTTACACTTGAGGAGAAAATTGATGAATAGAAACATCTACAAATTGAAAAGTAGGGATATGGAAGACTACGAAAGTGGGTACGTCAATAATCCTCACAATTCGCAACACTGATCGCGCTGAAAGACATTATTTACACTAGAATAATTTACCCTTAAATTATAAAATACCAACATTTTTCATAAACACATTTTCTCTAAAAGAATATTCGTCGTTTGAATTAAAGCCCAAGTAATTTCAACTAAACTTTATAGGATTATTAATCGATGATTACAATCAACGATTAATTAAAATTGTACAATCAGTAAATTCAAAAGTGCTGAAACTTCTGATTCAATTTCTGATACAATTCTGATTATGAATTTGAACGTAAATCTCTTAAAGTTACAACTCATTGAATATGACTAGGAGTAACAATTATCTGTAAATTGAACACGCAATATTTCTAAAGAATCTATCTATAATAACGCAAAAATTTTTCTGTGATCAGGGTTGCAAAAATAATTAATTATCCATTTTCAATTACTAATTACATAAAAGAAATTGTAATTATCCTCAAAATAATTAATAATTACACAAGAAAATTGTAATTATAAATTATTTTGAGTATAATTACAATTTATCTATGTAATTATTAATTACTCTAGTAATGTAATTACAAACGTAATTAATTAATTGCAACCCTGTCTGTGATGATGATATACATTATACATAAATACAAATGTAATAAAAAGTTCTCCCTCAGTAATTTTTCACTTTTTAAGTAAATGCATTTGTAAACACTTGTAAACATTTATAAATATTTTTAATACTAAAGTATCCAAAACTAAAGACAAGTTCAAATCTCGCATCTTTATCGTTAAAAATTCGTAATAAGGAATTCAATTCTTTAAGACTGGTCATTTAAAAAATCTTAAATGGAACTCTGTATTTAGTCTAGTATGGCCATAACCAATTTATATTACTTAGGAAAACTAAAGTAAAAAAGTTCGGTAAAACGTTATCTAAAAAGATAAAAACGATATAAAATCTTATGAATTAAAATGTGCGTGAAAAATACGATATAAAAGATGCAATACTGATTTTCTGTTAACAGAGACTAAAATTTGCATGAAAAAATTGTATCTACTTTTAATAGTCCTTTTGATATTGTAGTGGCTTATCTTATTTTTATAATAGTTAAAAAAACTGGTCTAATTACAAAAATTAGAGTGTTCCTTGTTCGTACCCGTTTCTTAAATCTCTTAAAGAAATTTACTTTGTAGTTTAAATTTTTTAGTTTTCACAAGGACAATATAAATTTTCATTCAATTCGTTGAATCTCTGATTAGAGCTTTATTTCTTTAAATTAGAATCACCGGAAAAAAATCAAATATATATTTGCATTTCATGAAATTCAAATTTAAAATACCCCAGATCTTTCATTTTCATTGCATACTGATTAACAGAATATCATTAACAATGAAAAGAGTGGAATACAAATTTTAAATTCCAGGGCGTTTATTTTAAAACGATTTATATGGAAATTCCCAAAATAAAAATTTAATTTAAAAGCATCTAACCAGTCAGAGATATCGATTTTAATTATAAGCAGCGTTCCCGAATTCATTGTTGATATCGCTTATTATTCACCATTTCTATAACTGACATTCACATCTCCTAAATCCTCAAAATTTCGTTGATTATTTGCCTCGCATTGTACAATCACAAAAACGGCGGAACAATATCAACTATAATCTTCGATATTCATCCTACGATTAACTACTAACGTTATTCAGAATAAATTTCTAACCATAACTAATTTCTTGCATTTTTAATAAATACCTACTTTTATACAAGTATTTTCTAAAAAACACGTGCTACTAATTTCTCAATATCTTGCAAAATTGAATTAAAACACACTGGGAAATAACCGATTAAGTATAACGAAACGTTAAAAATAAAAGAGAAATAAAAGAAAATAAAAGCTTATAATGAAGTTTTGTCAGTAACGAATTCTATGAACTTAAAAATAAACAAAACTTAAAAGTTATTGAGCAATGAAAATGAAAAAGATATCGTCTACTCCATTAAAATCTTCTTGCGGATTTTAATAGTTTTATAACAGTGCGTAACTATCATAATATTATTTAATAAAATTACTACGCATTAGTAGAAGAATAGTCTCTTTCACTTCTTAAATTTTTAACTGTACTGCAGCAGGAATTTTTCGTTTAGTTGCAAATGAGTTTGCTACATTTTCACATAAATGTGCGTCTAAAACAAAATTTGTCAATAGTTAAGAAATTTCTCTCACAGAGAGAAGTTAATAATGCAATTTGGACGAATTATCAACTTTTCAACAACGGCAATTTGTTTTGTTTAAGTTAAAAAAGACAACCCAATTGTTGGCACTGAGAATACACCCCGAAAAAATTCTATTAAAAATGTAGAATTCCGTTTATGAAATTAGAACATCTTTAAGTTAATTTCGAAACTGTATTCTGAAACCAACATTTGTGGATTTATGAAATTAGAAAATATCTTTAGGAGTAAAAAATATTTGATATCTCCTATATTTAAAAATTACGAGTTGATATGCATTTTACACGAACTCTAAATCAATTTCCCCATATTAAAGAAGAAACGATTCAGTAACGGACATAAAGAGGAGGACGTTTGCTTTAAAATTAAATTGGAATACCTTGCAATGCATCGAATTCAATAAAGCTGCTTCAAAGAACAACTTTAACTTCTAAAATGACATTTTGGAAGATACGCGAGTCAGATTTTTCGTTCTGGTAGATAAAAGTTACATAATCTAAATTTCGTTACTTGTAAGTCTATTGGTGTCTACTAATCATCATGGAAACAACGGCGCCAGTTGCACGCAAAACAGCCACAGCGTTGTCGTGATCCGATTTGGTAAAATCAATTCCATCGACTTCTAAAATTTTGTCCCCTGGACGCAAAGTGCCTTGCGCTGGACCATCTGGATTTACTTTAGTCACAACGATACCCTGAAATTGAAAGTCAATTATGAAACTTTTGAAACTGAAAGCAAATTTTTAAACAAAATTTCAAGATTGATTCAAATATAAACGATGAAAATTATATAAATCACACCGTTTCAGCTCCTGCAATTCCCCCAGCGATACTGAACCCCAACCCTGGATTTTTCTTCACTTGAACCGGCATCTGAAACAATTATTTTGCTGTTTGTAAAATCCAAGCCACATTTAAAGAAATTAAAATCGTTTAATAAAATCCCAAACTTACCACACTCGCGTTTCTGTGTGGTCCAAACATCCACTTAAATCTCGGTTTCCTCTCCGAATTTAAAGCGTTTATGTTTGTCAACTTGGAATTAATCGAAGTAGGTGTACTCCTTCCAGAATTCGTATCATTCTGTATGCAGTTAACATTTCTCGAAGACATTGCCATCTCACTGCCATACGAGTTATTATAGGACATATCATAAATCTTCTGATCCGGTTTTAGTTCCAGATTTAAAGAATTTGCGTCTTCTGATAGATTCAAGTTTTCAGAGAAAGAATTCTCGTTGGAAGAAATTCCATTCTGAGATCCCTTTGATCGATCTAATTGTCTCGATTGGTTTGAAACTTGGGAACGATATTTCTTTCTAGAAATTGGAGAAGCTGCCAAGGAGGAAACATTTAAGAACTTGTGTATTTTGTTAGTATTTGGACCATCGACGTGATTTTCAAGCGAATGAGACAAGTTTAATCCTTCGACGTTCTTCAATTGCAAGACGGGAATTTTACTTCGTTTCAGTGACTGGTCAAGATTTGATTCAGATTCGTGATGCTGAACTCCATCGCAGGCATCGGAACTAATACTCGTTCTATTCCCATTTAAATTTGAAGGAGTATTTTGGTTCAAAGAGTCGATTTCGTTGATTGAAGTACCATTCTCAATTCTCGGTGACGAAGGACTTTCAATTATTTCTTCCTTTTGATTTTCGTAGTGAGAATTTTCCACTTTTGGTGGATTGGGCGGTTTCGCAGGTAAGATTGCTTGATAAGTCTCGGATACTGGGGCTGAAATTTAATAAATATAAGAAGAATAGGTGCTAATAAGTTAACATTTACAAATTTGCTGAATAATTTAAAGCTACCTGGGTTTAGTTGTTGGAAGAAAGCAGCCTTTTTCGAAAAAGCAGCTGCAATATGATAAGGCGGAGGAACTGGAGGAACATCGCTAATTCTGTAGACTGAAACATCTCTATTCTCCAAACTTCTCTCTTCAACAAGTGATGCACTTTTGTAAGGTTCCACAAGTTTCTCTGATTCCACAATCTTCGCTGTGTTTGTTTTGGAATACTCGTCTGGTTTCCATGCAGAGTTCACGTAATCGGCTATTGTTGGTGATTTTGCGAGGTATTCAGACGTGGGATTTCGAACGCATTTTGCCTCTCGGATTTCTGGATTAGTCTCAGTCGCAAGAACAGTTTTGTTAGCTTCGTCAGAAGATCCTTCAGAATTGTTGCGTTCTATTTCTAATCCTATGTTACTAATAACGTTGCAATATTTGGAGGAATAGTACTCGACGGAAGGCGAGGACACGTGAGGGACATTCTGATAATTGAAAACCCCAAACTTTAATGATAATCATCTTAATATTTATATTCAAATATATAATGTTGATTAAATTAATTAAATAATCTTACTTCGTGCGGTGGACAAGATCCAGACATTGAAGCGACGCCAATTGGTGCGGTAGGTTTTGCAACGATTGCTTCCTTTATCATATTTTCTCGTTCTAATTGCATCTGAAATATTAAATTAATTATTACTAAAAAACAAAGTTAGAACATTTAAATTATTTTTAAATAGATTTTTGTATTTAAAAAGACCTTTTGGTCGTGCGTGGTTTGATGGTGCAGGTTGCGTGCGTGCCTAGCAAGGTTGCGCAATTCCTTCGGATAAGGCGTTGGTGCTCGATGAAGTTGCCTAGGTAATTCCGAATCAACTTCAGCAGCAAAACATATTCTTCTTCCGGATCCAATAACTGAACTAGGAATTGTTCCCATATTTTGGTCCATTTCTAGACATAATTTATTGTAAATTACGCCTTAGAATTTCCATAGAACAAAATTTACAGATTTAGTGTGAAGTTGTAAAATAAATTTAAAAAATACAATGACTAGATATCTTTACAACAATTTGTAAAACTAAATTATATATGTAAATATACCAAATATATTTTTGAAGGTACTCTTAAGCTACGTCCATATCTTACCACTTCAGTTCTCAACTTCCTCTGTGCTATCCACTAGCAGCGAAAACGAATTTCACACGAGAGTTAGTTAATTATAATCTTTACTCAAAATAGTAAAAACAGAGCGTTTAAATGCGACCATTAGTATTATAAAGAATAAAAAAACACTCACGTTCAAGATCCTGTCGTGGTTTTTGCGGTAACATAAAGCACGAAAGCACCATCATGTCCTCCTCGTAATTAAATTCCTGTTGAAGCGGTACTAGAGGTTGACTTTGATTATCGCTCAGCCACAACGCCTTGAGGTTCGTTAAATTTAACAACGAAACAGGAAGGAACTTTATACAATTGTTCACGAGATTGAGAACTCTCAGAGACGATAGATGTCCCAATTCAGGTGGAACACTCGCCAGGTTATTCGACCTTAAAGAAAGCAAAGAAAGTGCAGTGCAGCTTCCGATTTCGGGTGGCAAACATCTTAAGTAATTGTTGTCCGCGTTGAGACAATGTAGTTTTCGTAAAAGACCTATGGATGGCGGTAGGAACTCGAGGAAGTTTTTAGTAATTATAAGCTCCTCTAAGCAAGACATCTGGCCAATCTCATTCGGCAGTGAGTTCAATTGATTGTCGTCTATTTTGAGTGTCACTATCGTACGCAAATAGCACAATGAGTCCGGTAATTCGTAGATCTCGTTTGAGGAAAAGTTCATGATCGATATTTCTCTCCAGCCTTGAATCTCGGAAGGAATAACGTGCACGGAGTTCATTGTACAGTCGAAGTGATTCAAGTGATAGAGCTGTTCGATATTTCCTGGAATACGGCGTATATCGTTTCCGTCTATCCACAATTCCGTGAGGTTTATCAGATCACCGACTACCTCGGGCTGAAAGCACAATTCAATTATGAAAGTTAAGAGTATTGAATTTGATAAGGCCAGAGGAGTATAAAATTAGAGTTCTTACCAGTTCCGTAAAGTCGTTGTTGCCAATGTCAAGTCTTTGTAAATTGACGAGTCGACTCATGCTTTTTGGAAGAGTCATCATGTTGTTTTCTCGAAGCTCGAGAGTTCTCAAAGCCGAAAGACGACCAAAATTCGCTGGCAAATATTCTATGTAAGCATCGTTGATGTACAATTCTTGCAAGCCAACAATGTGCGTGATTGCATCAGGGAAGCGCTCAAAAGGATTGACACTGATATCTATCGAGCGGAGATTCTTGCATTCCTTTATACTATCGGGTAACTCTTTTATACCTGCAAAAATAAAAAGACCTTTTATTTAAAATATCATTCTTTAGTTTATTCTTTACTATTTGAATTTATTGAAATTCCCTTACTATTTTTACTCAGATCTAGCAACTCGAGATTAATTAGCGATGCTATGGCGGGTGGTAGTGTAGTAACTTCATTGTCACTGAGTGAAAGTACTCGTAATTCATGGCACTGGAATAACGGCCTAGGTAAATCCTTTATCTGTTAAAGGAAAATATATCAAGATTAATATTCAATATAGAAAGAAGTATGTACATAATTGAGGAATTGTGACTTAGAGAATGATAGTAAATTTGCTCACTCTATTGGCATCGAGATATAATATCTCTAATGTTCTCTCGTAGATGAACACATCGGGCGGCACATCATAAAGATTGCAATGATTTAGTTGCAACTCGCAAATATCTTCTTCTTGTGCTCTCAAGCATGCAGTGCACTGCCACCAAGCACTACCCATTTCACATCCAACTTTAATTTTTGGTTAGCCTCTGTGGTAATCACGTATGGACAACAAATCCATAGAAGTTAGATAAATTCTTATCACTTTTGCATCTGCAAACAAAAACAAGATAAAAGAATAAAAGCAAAATAATTTGAGAACAAAAGTATAACAAAACAACTAAAGTTTAAAATTCGTTCGGAATTTGAGTGAAACTTCAGCTAAATCAGCAACTAAACAACGAATTAATAAACAATAGACAATACGACTAAAGAAAGAAACATGAGCTGAAGAAAATAATAATAAAAAACAAAAATCGTATGACTAAAGAATGGTGAAACTCAGAATCAATGCAACAATAAAATTTAATTATTAATTCTGCTTATCCACCTTCTCTACATATAAGAACTGAAAACGAGCAGAAAGTGATTGAACAATAAAATTCCTTACCCAAGAGTGGCCGTGAACCGACGAAGATGATCGGCTGCAGTCATTGAACGATTGAATAACAAACAATATTCGTCCGACCTCGGGATAGTAAAATAAATTACTGCCAATCCCCGAAGAGTAAAATCGATTAATCCATCATTTTCTCCTAGCCGGTCGCGTCAATCCTATCTTGGGGATCATCGTGGTCTAGGATTACGATGAACTTTGACAATCGTCACCTCACAGGACCGGCTGCGTCATCTTCATCTTGACACAAAAGATGACAAAAAAACTGAAAAAAAATTACATTAGTTTTCGGAAGCCCGGCGATATTTTCTGCACCGAGTTGATATAATTAGCGCACTAACCACTACTGTCACAATGTCACATTTGATATCGATTGATGGATATGAGAGTGAGGAGCACGAGAGAGATACACGCCATTTTATGTAAAAAAAACAACTTTTGATAGGATATGTGAGAAAAGTGGAGAAGACGACAGCGATGAGCAAATCCGTAGGGTTGTAAAATTTCATGAAACCAAAGAATACCTTTGATGAAACTTTGGTCCAATGAAAAGTTTCATGAAACTTCCAAGGTCTCGCGAAACATTGCAATGTTTCAAAGATGGCGGCGGGAAAATACAAACTATGTACAGTGACTTCCCTGCGGTATTTTTAAGTATTTAGAGTAACAATTCAATACTTTTCCTCAACACATTCACAAATACCATAGTTTTACTAAAGAAAGACTGGATAATATTCCAAAACTAATTTAAACTTGCGGCAAAGTGGCATGCGCATATAGAAGTTCCCTCCTTTCCCCCCAAAGTTTCATGAAACAATGAAATTTTGACAGTGAAACATTTGAAAGTTTCAAATGAGTTTTATGTTTTAATGAAACATTTTTCATTGTTCACAACCCTCACAACCCTATATTGAATCGTGAAATAATTCTGGTGCCACAATCTCTGGAATTTGTGTCAATATGCTTACATACTATTAAAAATAATCTGTAAAAGAATAAACACAGGTCAGGAAATAATGCAGGAAAGACCCTTCTAAAAAAACTATCCCGTTTGCATTTACGCATTCCTACACATTCCATTCAAATATAACCGAAAAAATGGAAAGAATTGGAAAGAATGCGGAGTTCCGTACTCTACTGCGCATGCGTCGCGCTCGGCATATGATTGGTTGATATTGGCGCGCAGTTTAAAATGCAAAAAAATATTATTTTTATTGTTTATTATAAATAATGTCATTTTAATTTATAGAAATGTTTATTAGACTGATATTAATGAATCTTGATAAAAATAAAACTTAATTAAGTACATATTCTGTAAATAAAAAACATCTTATTATTAAAATATTTTTTATTTACAAAATACGCACTTAATTAATTTCTTTTTTATCAAGATTCATTAATATCAGTCTAATAAATATTTTTATGTGTTAAAATGACATTATTTATAATAAACAATAAAAATAATATTTTTTAGCATTTCAAACTTCGTGCCAATAGCAACCAATCATGTGCCGAGCGCGACGCATGCGCAGTAGAGTACGGTGCTGAAGTGGAGACACTGTTTTTGGTAGTGTCTAGTGTTCGAAAATTCTCGGTAAAATGTTTTTGTCCTTCTCTACCCTATAGCGCCATCTTTGTCCAGAAAAGGATGGCGCTATAGGGTAGAGAAGGACAAAATACATTTTACCGAGAATTTTCGAATCTAGTAGTGTCTGTTCTATATATTTCTCGACTTCTCGAGTGTTCTCGTGATTTCGTTTGATTTCGTTGTCTTGTCTTGTGCGAGCACGCAATCTGTTTGTATCAGAAAAAACAGTTCAAAGCCAAAAAGCCTGAAAAAGATATTCTTTAGTATTCGGTTCAATGATTCATGATAAATAGTGATTTTGAACGATTTTTCGATATAGCTATTTGTACCTGAGCATTTTTGAGGTTATATACATCCGCGGAAGTTTTCAATATTTTGATGTAGGAGAAATTTTCTTTCTTAACGAATTTCGGAATGTTGACATGAGCTTCAGGAAATTTAACACGAGTTTTAACTAGAGTGCATAATTTATTTGCTAACCGGGTCTTAATTAAATCTATGTAATTGCGTTTTCAGATAGTTTTTGAATTTTCAGAAAGTTGATATCAAGGTTTTTAATTTTTGGGGAAGTAAATAATGTAAATTGTGGATATGTCAGAGGAATCATCTATAACGTCTGATAATGTAAGTTCCATTTTATATTTATTTAAAATGACCCAATTTGCGTCCATGTAAGGGTTACATCTGATTCGAAAGCAGAAAATCAAATGTTTATATCAACTTCGATTTAATTTAAATCGTTAATGATGAAAGTAAAAGTATTATTTTATAATTAAAAACTTTTATTTTGTTAAAATAACAAAATATTTCACCAAGAATTTAAAAATCATAAGGTGTCATTGTAGGCATTTGTGTCCGCTTCATTTAAATGAATAATTGTATGAATTTATTTATTTTACTAATAATTCATTCGGTTAGGACGCAAATAGGGACATGGACGCGAATTGGGACATTTACCTTAATACCTTGTAATCTTTTTAATCTTCAATTCCGCCACAGGTACCTGATGAGTCTGCCTATTTTTATTTTAAAAAATCACCTTTTTATGAACAATATGTACTGTGATGATTGATATTCATTTATTTTTTATACATTCTTTGTAACTCAACGGCGCTACTTTTTTCTTACCTAAAATTGAAATTGTTGCCGTTAGGGTTCCGGAATCGACTCCGATTCTTCGAAGGAATCGATTCTCAGCGCTCGATTCCTTCGAAGAATCGGAGTCGACTCCGGGATCCCTAGT
>JAUESH010000039.1:2770569-2783359 GCA_032275165.1 Synergus magnus
TTTAATTGTGCTGCACTTCAGAATTAATGGAACCGAATTTTTTGGACACATTCTATAAACCTGTTTTTCATAAGTGCACTGCAAGCTTACTTGCTTCCATGCATTATTTGAATATTGAATAAATGTGGGGGAATATAGATACGCGTACATAAATGCAAAATACGTCTGTTCCATTAATAAATCAAAATGTCATTAGTACCGAACAATGGGAGAAGTTTCCTGTCGAAACGTGGTATTGTTTTTAATTATAGTCTGGACTAAAAAAAATTAGGAACAAAGAATACTATGTAATCTATTGTTTGACTGAATTTCAGCACAAAAAATGGTTTCATATTTTTCATTGTCTTGTATTGTTCGATAACTTTCTGAGCTATTCGTTACTACTGAAAGATCAGGAAAGCAAAAATATAAGGTATAGGGTGTAAAGTTAATTCTCGTAGAGGATATATAAAACGCCTTTTGGCTTTCATGATATTAATTTAGTCAACGCTAAATTAACGTTAAATAAATTCAGCATCAAATTACTTATTATTCATTTCATTTAGGCTAGAATAAAATAAAAAATAAAATTTAAACTCATTAGTAGGTAATATTGTGAACAAAATGAAAAATGCAACACGTGTGAGCTGGACTATATCGGCTCATCCCGAACTCTCTGAATCCTCGAGTAACCTTCTCAAGCGCAACTCTCGGGAGTCTAGGTGGCAATTCACCAGTCAGCTTTATTAAATTTCGGTGTGTCCAATATGGCAAACTCGTAGTTAACTCAATCGCTGAACCCTCAGTCGAAAGAGACGCGACAGACGAAGAACAGCCGAGTTAGGTGTGCATGAGCGAATGAGAAAGAGGAACTCTTTTCAAATATTCTCGAGAAATTTTGATATAAAACTTGCTCAACAGCTTTCTTAAAAACATCTTTACAGGCCCTGCAAATTAAATTATTTTAAATTTCAAAAGACAAATAATTATTTCGTATGGATACATGTTTTTCCTTTTAGAATGCTTTTACGTTTTTGCAAGACACACTTTTCTTTTTAAAAACTTTTACAGGATTTGCTTTATTTTCCGTAAACTTTAAAAGGTATAGAAATATCCAGGAGATCATTTTCTTTGTAGAATGATAATTTTAGATGCTGAGAATATCAGAAAATATCACGTTGAATTCTAAATTTTGAAAGACACGTTTGAGCATATACAATTTGGAGTGGTTGATGTTTCCCTTGTATTTGATAGAGATGGACATAACGAGGTGGAAGGAGATTGAGGATTAAGAGAAGAGGGTTGAGCGTGAAATGGACGTGAGTGCTCGCAGTCATATAGATATGGATTTAGAGGTATTTACAGGTATACGGCAAGGTACTTGTTCAAAGGTCAAGTGATACCAGAAACTAGGCAAACTAAATCTCGAGTGCAAGGTATGGATCGATATATACAGGTGTATTTGCATACATTAAATCTGAATATGTATATGCACATGTACATGTATATGCAAACTCCTGGATCCATCGGGAAATCATTCCCAAGGCCAGGAAGTCATTCCACATTCCCAAGTGAATCCCTTCCTCCTTCACATATCACGTTCGCCCTTAGGCGATTGATACATGGGCTTAAATTATACATGGATCGAACTAACCACCGTTTAGCTTGGCTCGATGTAATACGTGGTATGTTTGTGGTGAATTTGCTACGATACCTGGTTTCATCCACTCAATACCTCTCCTAATAAGTTATACCTTTGAAAGTTTAGCCTGAGATTTGTGGGATGAATTAACTAGTTGAGAGCATGGTTGATTAAGCTAGTTGGTCTCAGGATTCGGTATTTCAATCAGAAATGTGTAATATGATTATTACTCGAAATTTTGTATTTTTTACTGAGTTATTGAATGAACTTAAATATATAATTCATATTAGAGAAAAGTTGATGACACGTCTGAGGAAAGCTTGATTGAAACTAATGGATGATGAGAAAAGGTCGAATTTTCACTCGATCGGAAGAGATAGAAATGCACAAAAAATTGGCATTAGGTATGTAAATTCGTGGCATTGAAGTATTTTCGTAGCCTGACGTTGTATAAATCGTTTTAAAATATTTCGAGTCAGATCGACGGGTCGCGCTCTTCAAAGAGCATAGAATCAGCCATGAAGTTTCTCGCGGGCGGAACATGGGTCTAAATCACCCTTTTGGTATCTTCGAGCTGAGCGATAAGAAACGGCTTTCGATCCGAGGAAAAGCGCTTCTCTTTGAAAAAGTGCTCTCGCTCCTCCTTCCATCTTTCCTTCGCTCTTTCTCTTTTCCTTGCTTCTTCAATGCTGCAACGAGGACGAAAGGCCGACGGTTGAAACTTTTCCTCGATAAAACGAGGCCTCTTTTTGCCACCTTCTACCCCAGTTTTCTCTTCTCTGTCTCTTACATTTCTCCCATGTCCCTTTTTATCTTCTGGAATATCGAGTCTATAAATCCCTCGACGTCTTACTTACTCGATTCAACTGTGCGTCATTAATATCAAAGTTAAACCACTTTCGACGAAGGACCCGCGACCCTGTCAAGGTAGAACGTTTGTGCTTTGAGTTCAGATATATCTTACTGTTTGTGTTTTGCAGTCCCGTACGTCGAGGAAATAGAATCCGAAATGGAGAACGGATTGAATATAGAACGTGAATGAAGACAAGGTAGTATATTCGCGAGATATTTTAGGTAAAATTGATTTTTTGGAAATCTGAAGACTTTTTTTATAATAGTCAGTTTTCGCAACTTACAAATACATATATTAAAGGAAAGCTAATATGTAATTAAAGCTGTAATAATTAGGAAACTCAAGAAGGTAGAGCAGAAAGTTCTGGAAGCAATCTGACTGCTTGATAGGTGCGGATTTAAGTTTCCCTACTGTAATCCAAGCTTTAAAGATGAGCTTGTCAGGGGTCTTATTTAGCCAATCAGCTGCCGAGAATGAAAACTTCGTTGAGTAAAGCGCTTTAGCTCGGGTTGAAGTGTTGTGTCTCATTATTAAGTTATTTAAAAATGCGTAAGATTAAACAAAATTCAAATTCGAAAAAATATCCTAAGGTATCACAGTCCTTGAATCTGTTTAATTTTTAATCTGAGAACTTTGTCAAGTTTTCTAAAGCTTTCTCTTTGTCTCACTTTAAGCCCACAGAAATTACCAGGCCACATTTTTACTTTCAAGAAATAACAAACTCGACAAGTTTCACTAGCAAATCAGCCAAGTTCAGAGAATCCTGCTCGGGAAAATGCAGGTTCGTTAACGGCAAAGTTCAGACGTGAAGTACTTGTTCCGGTGTTCCTTTCTGCAAGTGAATTGTAAAGTACCCAGCAAACCGACAAACGCTGACAAATAGCGTGCCTCTGAATACCGAGAAATTATTGCCAGAGAACATAAGACGAGTGAAACGAACAAAGGAGCTCTAGCACTTGAATAAATCTATTAGTTTAATTAACGAGTTTGACAAAATAGGCAATGTCGATGGAAAGCACTGGGGGGTGAACTAAACAATGTAAGTGGTGATATAGATATAGATGCCACTTAGATGGAGTGCCACAGCGGGAGAGACAATGAAAAGTAGAGTAACTGAGAAGGATCGTAAGGGTTGGTTGAGATAGAAGAAGCGGTGGGGGATAAATAAACTCTGGAGGGAGGAGGAGGAATCGACACCCTGCCAACATCCATTCATCTTCTACTGGGACTGGGATACCAATTCAAAGTTTTGTTTGTCGATCGTCAATTCAGGGACAATGTTTCGAAGTAAATCTCGCTGAAGCAAGGCTACTCGGAACGAAATTACAGATACCACTATTTCCCCTTCCGTATATGGGGCATTATTTCTCAAGTGTACCCACCCCGAAATTTAACTTTGTCTGATCGAACTCAAACTTGAGCAAAGTGTAGTCCTATCAGATAGTAGTTTACCGGAAAAAAATTTTTTCGATTGGATAAAAATTGACCGAGGTAGGGGAGGGGGAATTTTTCGAGTTTTTGCTGGTAGACCCTATTTCAAATGTGCTAAACTCCTTTTGTATGGAATAAAAAAAATATTGTCCTCTATATTTTTCATAGACTTTTTCCTGATCTATCAAATTTCAGGGTGGGTACACTTGAAAAATAATGCCCCATATATGTTTTAAGAATTCTGAAGCAGTAGGGTGGTCCATTTTATTTGGAAATTTACATAATTTCATGAAATTTAAAGGCACAGTTCTATTAGTAGACTGAGAAAATTGTTCCATAAAACGTGGTAGGCATGCTCTACAAATAAATTGCCAATCACATATCATTCCAGAATCAGAAGAAATGTGTGCAATGAAAGAAAAATATGTATAAGTGCTACAACACTTTTTTTGTGAGAGTATTTTAGGATTTACTTTTTCTTGTTCCTTTTTTAGGGTAACTAAATGCATTCAGGGTTTTACACCAATTCGCGTGAAAGGTACTTTTACCCTTAACACCACCGCATCTCTGGTGAAGCACCTATACGAGCTGTTTGAAAGGGTTGAAAGGTAAGCTTGAGAGGACGAAGTAAACACGATCGGTGCGCTCGAAGGCTTATGACGCACGTTTAACACTAAGTAGATACGACTTTTTCAAAGGGTCTTCGTTTCACTTAGAGTATCGGGGTAGTCTAGGTTATTTCTCCCTACAAAGAAAAAAAGTTAAAAAAATGAGAGATGAAAAGAAAAAGCAAAGCTTTGGCGGCTTGCAACCGTAAAACAAGCACGGAGACTAGGAACAGGTCGAGTTTTTCGGTCCGTCGCTTTCGGTATTCCCTGGGATTTTGCTAATCTCTATAGCAACTGACCGGAAACACTTCGGTTCCAAAACAAACCCTATCAAAAATTCTTTTTGCAGTAAAGGTTGCAAATTCTGAGTAGAAGAATAAAAACTAATTCTGGGGCTTTAGGTGCGGATTATTTCAGTTTCAGAGCACTTATAAATATCTGTAGCTTTCAGTAAGGCATTTGCATTGGTTGGCTGCTTTATGATTTTATGTTGTGTATAAAATGTTAGAATACATATTGAGTCTCCTAATTCCTCACAGCTTTCGCTTTGAAATTTTAATACCGGAATTCGTTGGAAATCACGATTCTGAGTAGACTACTTACTGAATGTTTTATGGCTTTTATACCAGCAAAACATTTTTAGAAATTATTTAACTGGAGTCTTTATTATGTTTCACATAGTAGATATTTCTTATACGATTGTACAATCTTCAAAATTCGAAGAATTAATTAATTACCATTTATTTCACATTATGTGCTCGGTTTTAAAAGCATATAATTTGAGTAAACTTGAATACACGAACGCCAGGGTCACGAACGTGACCCTTTCGAGTGTCAAGTGTCAAATTATTTAGTTGCACAATTTCCATGTAATCCCAGCAGAGGACAATATTGCTGATTGTGTCAAGGGTCGAGTAAGCCTGGGGGATAGTCGCTCTTGCTATCTGCTGAATTTACTATGTACTGTTATTCCTAATAAATGTAATTATTACGCAATTTAATTAATGTTTAGCAATAATTTAAAAATAATATTTTTCTTTGAAAAAGCAGCACAAAATTCGGTATCAAAAAGTCTGCTAAAATAAATAGATTGAACAATTAAAAAAATGTTTATAGAAAATAGTTACTAATTTTTTTGAGTGCCGCTACTCAAAAATACAATTATTATTCCTCCATTCTCCCCCTCTCTGCCGTTTTATCTTTCTTCTCAAACTATTGGTGTACGAAATCCTCGTTTCGATTTCGCCAAATGTGTCTTGCATGCGAAAGTAGTCTTCGCAAGATGCCGACAAGGAGCCGGCAAGCCCGTGCGTGCTCCGGGAGATTTCCGGTTCATGAATCATGTATTACCTACCAACCGCTTCCTGGCGATTTCGACCAGCCGGCGAACCATGCTTGCAGACATGAGAGAAGATCGCAAAATTTCCAGGATCTCGCGGTTCTGTCGATCGCACCGGAGATTTCCGGACTACTACCGACTTCCGGTTTTCCTGGCACATCGCTTCGCGAAGCTCTCTCATCCCTTTTCCCGCTATTTCACCCTTCGCACCTTTCCTGCCGACCATTTACTCTCTTTTCTTCGGGTCCTCTCGACAGATTTATAGCGTCGGGACGCTCATTTCGTATCGTTATTCGAAACTCGGGACCAGGCGAGGGCGACTCGTACAAATGGCGCAGGCCCTGATTAAAAAGTTTTTCTCTCTTGCTATATTGCGAACGATAGGGAAAGAAGGAGGCAAAGTGAGGGAGGCCTCCCTATAGACTATAGAGCTTGACGGCACTCTCTTCTATAAAGGACTCATTGCCGAACGGTATCGAGAAAAAGAGGCGAGGGGAGGGAGGTTACCTTCATTCTCTTTTATCTTACTCCCTTTTTTCTCTCACTTTTTTTACTCGGCTTCTCTTCCACATGTTAATAATCAGGGTGGCGACTGGACCGGGAAATGATCGGGAAAGACCGAGAAATTGCATTGGACTTGAAAATTTCCACGTTAAATTGAATCCTTTATTATCGGGAAGCTTATAAAAACTTCAGTTTAACTTTTGAAAATTAATGCTTAAAAATTAAACTCCATTACTTCCGTTTTTGTCCTGACTCCGATTTTAATAGCATTTTCAAACCAAGGCAATTTCAACATATACTAGTTTTATCAAATAAAATCCTAAAACATCTCTGAAACGGTTATTACTCTCATAAAAGAGATTCGCAGAACGGTTTAATTATCCACAAATTGCAATAGAACCTCTTTGTTATATTTTTCGAGCCAAATGGACAAACAAAGTCGTGATTCTGTGTACTTGTGAAAGTTTAGTGGAAGCAATTATTTCAATATAGAAGAGAATAGGATGTATAATAATCTAACAGCTAATATCACGTTTTGCTTATCAATGATTAAATGGTTTTTCCGATGTTTTATGCCTAACAAGCACAATTATCTGTATATCTTGTACAACGAGTTTCCGGTCATTGCTCGATAAACAGCCAACAAGAGAAAATCGATTCGCAAATGACCAATTTCAATTTGCACTCAAATACTATACAATAACCAATACGTGATTCGACTTCTGAAAATTTAGAGTACACAATTCGTAAATAACGACTGCGAGTGTCTGTAAATATTCACTTTGTACTTTTCTTCATTTCTATTTTTGAATAATGATTTTAACATATTTTCTCATTAGAATGTGTTATCCCTATTATTTTTTTGTCCTAAACCTGAACACTTAAATTAACATATGCAGATATGAATTTGAAGTTGTTACATATTGGTTTATCAATAAATGAAGATTAGCTGTCCATTAGTAAATGCACTTTGTCAGTTCGAGAATTACTGGACAGATGTAGAGTTCATGCGGTCGTTCTTGGATAACAGAATGAACCCATGGAATTTGATGTTTAAACATACCCAACAGACAATCTCACCGAAATTAAACTAACGAAAGGGAGAAGAGATGCTTTCAGTGAGCAAATTTCTACTTTAACCACTATTCCCAGGGACGATTCCACAATCCACACCCTCATTCCCATCTTATTCCATCCTGAGTTTCATGAAGACACTTCGCTAATTTAGCCGACTCGACTGCAGAGACTATACTCTAAGGCGAAGGATTTAAGTGCGTTCTTGTTCTTAGGCAAAGTGAAAAAAAGAAAAAGACAAGAAAAATAGAAAGCAGAGAAGGTAAAGATAAAATTTATCTCTTGAGTAAAATATCGCTTTAATGCGCGAGAGACGCTTTCCTGGATGAGAGGAGTGTCAAATCAATTGAGAATCGAGTAAAGTGCGTTTCTCATGTAAAGAGCGAGTAAAAGTCTAGAAAGTTCTTCTCTCGTTCAAGTGTGCTCCTTTGCATTTTGATTTTAGAGTTAAATTTCGGTCTGAAGAATCCATGAATCATGAAGAAGCTTTTAAAATTCGGTTTGCGTAGAAAAAGAGTGCGCGTCTTTTTCGGTCCATGAAATTCACAGATTATCGATTTTACAGAGGGGAGACACTGGGTGCAAGGTGAGGAAAAACGGTTTTGTGATTTTGAACACCCTCTTCTCAAGGTTAATCGATTTTAAAATCAGAATAAATTGGTATTAGCAATTGATAATAGGCCTCAAAAATGTATAACGTTAATATTGTTTCCTTAAATTAGATGAATACGAAAAAGTACCCTTTTATTATAACGTTTATTATTAATAAATTATTCAAATATACCTATTGAATATCAATTTATCCTTTTCTGTTTCAGGTGAGTTCAAATTCAATATATGATTATCATTCCTACCTTCATGCAAGTATTTTCCAATTATTCACATTATTCATATTCCGATTCAATGCAGTGTTGAGAAGCGGCATCAATAATTGAAATCGACATCATTCAGTCGAGTAATTAATTATTTCCTCTTATAAAAGAAATGGTGATTATTTATTCTTATGCAAAGGAAACTTAATTTCTTCAATTTATATCTTCCTTTCCAAATTGATTTTTGTCTAAAAATGATTTTGTTCTATCGTTCAGCTTGACATTTATCAACAGCAATTGTCAAAAGTAGATATTTTCCATGATTCAATATTATATCAAATGGCTCGAATCGAAGTACTGATTCAATTAGTTTTTTTTTTTAAATTATGAAATTTTAATGTTATATTGATTGAAGTTCGAAGTATATTTTGCATGATGCAATATTTCAAAAAGGGAGTTGGGGAAACGCGAAATTTATTCAATTTATTGGATTCCTATTTGACCCTGATCGTTTTTTGCCCCACACACATTTGAAGCTTATTATAAAAACGTATAAAATAAGATGAAATTCGTTCAATTTTTTCAATTCATTCCACTATATTAAATTTCATGGAAATGTTGGTTCGTCCCGAAGAAATTGTCGAATTTAAAACGGCCTGTGCGTGCCCTGAACTTAAAAATGATAAGGTCCCGAGAAAAAGTTTCAATGATCTTTGCAGTAGGGAAAACCGCCTCGGAAAAGTCCTGAGGATTTCCATGTGAATTCGTATATCGGCTTTCGCATACGAAAGTACAGAAGACGTCTATAAAATACGTTGTAGAGTTTTCAATTGCTAAAATCCACTACTACTTTCCAGCCATGGGCGTTACCACACCCAGCCACAAACCGTATAGTGTCAGACCTGCTAACATTCAAAGGCAGTAGTCGTAAAATGACTATCACTGAACCCAACCAAATCAACTAATCCGAAAGCCATACGAAATCGCAGTTTCGAAAGCAGATCGATCGGGGATTATAGTGGAATAAAATGTCACAAGGCTCTTGATAAATTACGTGCTGATAACGCAGACTTCCGTGCAACGCTGACTTTTCCGGATTAAACTGATAAAAAAAATCACTTTGAGCTTTATCGGATGCAATCACGTAATCGGAAGATTTTTATTCTTTTTCGGATTTTGCTGATTCAATGAAAGAATGGAATCTATTAAAACGGAAAATAAAAATAGAGAATATAAAGAATTGTAATCAACTTTATTTTTATTTTATTTTCGGTTTTCTATTTCTATCAGGGGTCGTTGTACTTTGAAAATGCAGATTTAAATTAAAATCATAGACATAAATAGTTTTAAATCGCAGGTTTTGGTAAATGTAAAAATTAATCGAAACATACCTAACGGTAATTTATAATTAGGTAGGTTTTCAGCCTCAAATTGTTAACGCTGATTGAACACAGCGTTTTAACCCCTCTCCGCGTTCAGAAGTTTCATGGAGGACCAAATTACACTAAGTGGCTACAACATAGATAGGTCAATCAATCAGCTATATTCCAGCAATTCTTAAGAAAAAAGCACAAAAAATAGAGGCTCCGTTTCATCCCTATCCGAGGGAAAGAGCCGCCAATGAGGATAAAAAATCGAGAGCATGGACTCGAACAATACTGGCATAATAGCTTTTCTCCTTCCACAAGCAACCGACTTATTTTCATCCCTTGTGGCAGACTTTTATCCCGTTTTGCGTATACATTCTTATTATATCGTAGAATATCTCAGGCACACTAGAGTCGCCAGAGAAGCCACCCTCGAGACCTAAACTTGATTCTGTTTGCGTACAGTTTCCTCGATTCTTGAGTCGTTTCTTTCTTGAAAAAGTTTTTTTTTTTTTGAGATCAGGATGCTGCAGTCTGGCAACGCGTTCGTTCGACCGCTTCTGCAAGACGAAACTTAAAATGGATGCTCACAAGCGCGGCTCCACGTGAATTGACGATTCCGTACTGTAGCCCGCTGTTTCCAGCCCTTCAAACTCACCCCCAAAATCCACATTCAACCCGCGGCCAAGCCCACTGTTGCCCACCTCAAAACTCCTCAACTAGCCCCCGAGGAGCGTCTCGCCTCGAGAGAGCCAATTTTCGTAGGAGGATGAGGGAGAGACCCAAGAAAGAATTTATTGCTCTAGTTTTATCCCGTTAGAAGCAAGTACGAAACGCTGCGAGCACGTGTGTGCGCGTGATGTATGTCTTGCGCTAACAATGCGGAGTCACAATCATTGTGTATTACTTGTTATGAATGCGACTTGGCAGAGAATTCGACCCTTTTCCCCTACTGATGGGAATTCAATGTCTTGCTTCTTGACGCGGATTTTTCTCTTTAGCAAAGTTTTACGAGTCGGCAGATGAATATCGAATGTGGGGAAGGCAATGGAAAAAGATCAGTGTTTGGTGCCAGGAATATGTTACATTAAATTAGGGTCGAGGGAAAATATTCTGACTGTTTGGGGCGATACTCCTTCGGCTTTTGTTGAGCCTTCAGGAGGTTCGATTACGAGATTCCGGCTGGGGTGACAAATCTTTATTGGCAGCATTTTTCTTTGATTTCTATGGAGAAATGATGAGAGTGTATCAAGAATCGGAGGCACTAGTTATCTTGTACTGCGTAAAAAAGATTTTGTCCTTTCCTGATAAAACATTGAATAGTTATTTGGTACAAATACTATTTTGGTTTGTTTAATTTAGAGAAAATATGCAGAATCAGAAATATGTTTTTCCTCAAAGTAATCTGACGCAGTAACCTTGATCAAAGAACCTTGGAAACGACACTTAAAACCCACCGACTCGAGATTACAGCTTTAAAGTCCTAGTTCCGAGGGAAATTAGTTGGCAAGTACGAATCTTGTAAAAGAAATTCTTACTTCTTTTCGAGCTTCGATAACGAAGAAAAAAAATATGGCGAATGTCTCTCCCGAGGGGAACACTGTTATGACGCTGTATGCTGAAGTTAATATGCAAATTTTAATTTACGGCGTTCCTGAGTAATAGTGAATTACAAACTGTTTGCGCTTGTGAAAGACAAAATAGAGTAAAGCTATAGAGGAGTAAAGAGCTCCTTACTGAACTGGGGTCTGCACCGTTAATAAATATCATGAATATAAATGACGAGCTTCCGAGATGAAGTTAAAGTAATTTTGAACACATGGAGCAAGAACTTTGAACAAAAATACGGCGTGCAAAGCGTGAGAGTAAATTAATGGATTTTACCACCCTAACAACCTATTATGTATATTCCTCTAAATTAACATCATTAGGTAGAAATGGTTTGTGCTGTTAATAGTTCTAAAAAAAAACATTAAACTTGCACAATTAATTCCAGTATGAAATTGTTCATTATTTAGAATCTCTCATTTGATTAAAAAGGCACTTTTTTCGATAGCAAAAATAAAAGTAAATTTCACAAATTAAAAGTGCCTTTTAGATGTTTATTTTGCTTAAAGAAGATTGCATTTTTTGTTGTTTAAGAAGCAAGCAAAAGGAAAATCTTGTTAGAGCTGCTTAATCTTCGGGAAAACCGCAACTCAGGACATTTCCGCGGTTTTCTATACTCGAGGCTTTCGACAGGAGTTGCCGGGAATTTCACAGAAAATTGGATGGAGAACGTTGCCTAAGGGTTGAACGATGTTTCACGTTCACTGTAACGCATTCTCTCTTATCTTCCCCGTTCCTCTCTTGCTATCATATGATGCAATTCGATTGAAAGTTCGTTAATTCTCGGTAGACCAGCTAGTCATTTCATTTACTTGCACTTGATGAAAACCGACGAGATTCCTTTGTATAGAAAAGTTCATTTTCCGATCAGAGTAAGACTAGATTCATGATTTTATGCAATGTTTAATTTCGACTTTTTTAAACCAACAAACAAATAATACTTTACCAATTTATAGTAGAAGCTTTTTTAATATTCATCTGATCATTCCTCCAATAGAATATCGAGTTTCAATTATCGAGATGAGTTAAAGCTCCACTGTGCATGTATTCTATTTTAATTTCAAAAGTTCGCTGAGGGGAGAAATAACTACCTGCGTTTGTTTATACAATACGTCATGTTTCGCTGTTGACTTAAACAATTGATTATGATTTTCAAAATAGATAAATGGACATTACTCCTAATTAAGGTATACATTTTTCTATACTTTTTTCCGAGTTTCGCCCACTGTAAATGTCAGGGAAAAAAAATTTGTCAGGGAAATGTCAGGGAAATTCGAGTAGTTGTCAGGGAAAATAGAAATTGATATTTATGCTAACTATGTTACTTTTGTTGTATTACATATATATAGCTTTTATAGTTTATTTAATAGATTTTAGAAGCTTTATAAGGATCTCGAAGGATTATAAATAATTTCCAGGCATTCTTTGAGATTCTGTAGGTTTCTAGGAATTTAAAGGGATTACAAGAGATTTTTATGATATTTAAAAGATTTCTTGCAATTTTAAAGGACTTCATGAGATTTTAAGAGATTTTTAAGAAAGTTTAGGAAATTTAAAGGATTTTGAGGGATTT
>JAUESH010000039.1:2785771-2795771 GCA_032275165.1 Synergus magnus
ACTTAGACTGAATATCTTAGATGGCTGTCACATAGTTCACTATCCAAGATATTAAGGTTGAATATCCATTTTTCTCCATGCACCCTTCTCAATTTATTTTTATACAAGAACGTCATTTTGTTATCTTATTTAAAGGCTAGAAAGTTCTTCAGTTCATCGTAGGAGAAGAACGCGTCTCCTGAGAAAGATTGCGTTCAAGAAGCGTAAAATTCATAGTAAAGACTCTTATTTTAGTCAACCCCCTATACATGGAGAATTAACGTTGCGTAGCACATATTTTTCCAGTGCTTTCGTCGAAAGAGAAAAAAAAGAAATCCCACGAGAGCTTTGTCCCTTTCAGCAACGCAATCGTCATGGTTCCTGAGGATATGGACGGTCGTTCCGTCGACCCTTGATCCTGGTTTCGCTTAATCTTCGCCATTCGGCTCATCTCGAGCCAGCGATGTCAGCATCGCCGAGCGGCATTCTGAATAATACATCAAAAGCTCCGACCGGATGAAAACGCACTCTCTACATTGGCCAGGAGGCTTCTGTCTCAAAGCTCGGAGGGGACCGGAAATCATGGGCCGAGAATGGATCGTAAAAAACATCCCATACCCTACTGGTGCTCTTTATCTCTATCCACCTGTCAATAACCCTTGGTTTATCAGTTTCTCTCAATACCATGCCTTCCCAGTTGCCCCTTCGCTGTCTATTCATCATTATCGTATAGCTGAATGGAACTACTGCACTGAAAACGGATTCCTGAATTTGCTAGAATTCATGGGAGATTGCTCGGAACTTGTAGAAACAGGACTTAAAGGAGACTGATGGGGAATAAATTGCTGATAATGATATTACATCGAAAATTGAACTTCTGTGACATTTAGCGGCAATATTTTCGTTTGGGGAGTACCACAACATAACTAATGCAAAAACTAAATTCAAATTTGCACAAAATATAACATGATCTGATTAAAGCCACAGTTAGATGAAGAAAAGTCTCGGAGTTTAAAAAAAATCAATAGATCTTAAAGAGAAATAATGAACTCTCTTTGGTGAACATTAAATAATTACTTGACATTATGAAGGGAGCGAAAGTCAGACTTTGCGTTACCTTAATGAAGAAAAAATGCGGAGAAACTCGGAAAGTGCGTTTTATGACTCTCGGGGGGTTGAAAATAAGCGAAAAAAGGGTTACGTAATAAATTCATGCCTCTTGGTGTCAATTTTGAAACGTAGAGCCTACGTTAGATTATTATTAGTTTCTTTATCAAGAAGTAACAGATTTAAGAAAAGGTTTAAGATTTTCATATTTCAGTAAAGAATTCTTTAAAATTTTCCTAATATTTTTTATATGTAGAAGTTCAAAGTGGTACTTTTTCAACAACATCGATAAATCACCAACTCAAATTTTTCAAGGACCTCGTCCTAGGAGATTCTTACTGAGATTCTTACTGAATCCGCAAACACAGGATTCCATAGGGAGATGATATCTGAGATACGCTATAAAAAATATTAATCCCATAGAAATTCGAGTGGCACGTAACTCACACTCTTGCTTCGAATCCCCATGGGACTTTCTACAGAAATTCCTTTTTTTTTTCCTTTCCAGATAGATGTTGAATTCAACATCACTTTTGTGAGTTTTCTTCCTCCGACTATCTCTATTATATTCCCTCTTTTACAAGAAGTTAGTTTCGTCGACTCTTTCCTCTCCGTTTTTCAAAGTTTCTTTATAGAATTTTTTTCTAGCCACGAGAAGCTTGTGAAAAAGAAAAACACAAATTTAACCTCATTTTCTTCCTTATAAATATGTTTTTGAAGAAAAGTTGGTAGAAAATAATTCTTTTCTATAAGTGTGAGCAAAAGTGTTAAACAAAATTAGTTTAAAAATAATATTAGTCTGTGAAAATAGTTTATCAATATTCTCTAAATATAAATTATATAATTTAACAAAGTTTCAAGTATCAAATAAAAATATTTAGATTGATTATTAGAAAAAGTTTTTTCAAACCGTATATGCCCGGATTTCCTTAAATTCCTGCACAGTGGAAACCCTGTCCAATTTTTCTCGTGGCTATCCAGCGTGTTCCAGTTTATCTATAATAATACAGAGATACTTTTTAAAGAAAATGAAAATATTTTTACCTCCGTACACCAGATTTTATAATTTCGAAAGATTTTAAGAAATTTCAAGGGATTTCATGAGATTGTACACAAGATTTTAAAAATAATCAACACTGGCCATCACATTCCATTCCAACAATGCGACGGACTTTATCTAATCTGATCACTATCCGTTCTAATCTTTTTCCCAATAATCCGATTCATGTCTTAAGCTACTTGAAGCCCATCTTATTCTTTCTTTTTTATTTTTTTCGACAGACTTACATTTTTAATAATAAATATAGGATCAAACAACATAAGTTGTAATGTATTAAATCGATCACAAAAAAAACTCTATGGTTTTGACAACCACAAAAAATAGTATAACATGGTACAACTACTAATTTGTGGTTGCCACAACCACGATTTTGATTAATAGAACCATATGTGGTTGTGGCAACTATTATAAAATAGTTATGGCTATTATTTAATAATAGTTGCCATGTGGTTGTTACCACATAATAGTTGTGGTTGTGAAAACCACAAATTGTAGTTGTACCATATTTTACTATTTCTATGGTTGTCACAACCATAGCAGTTTTTTCCGCGATGTGTTACTGTTTTTACGTAGGTCTACAAATGACATAGTGTTTTATATCACATTGTTTATTGAAGGGAATTTTGTATTCTTAAATCTATACCATATATAAACATGCAAATTTCCATTTTTCTCAGTGGGAAAATGCGGAAATTGTCCGGGAATTTCGAGTGCAAAATTTAGTAGACACCCTGTTGGAATAAACGAAAAGTAAGATAAGATTCGACTCAGTATTCCATTTTTCTTCAATTTTAATTCCATCTACAAGACTGGATAGACCCTTTCATGTCAAAAGCTGTCACTTTTTCCCGAAAGCGTATATGGCTATTACTTATTCCATTGCTGGTGAGCGTAGTTTCAGAGAACGGATCTCTTTGAACGAGAGAGACCTATGCCTATAGAAGCTATAGAACGCCTGAATGGCGCGTAGTCAAGGGTCGAGTTCTGAGGGTTGTCCTCTGTTTCCTCTTGTCGCGTCGTTAGAGTCGCGCCGCCGATACGTTGACCTCTGGGTAGGAGGTTTATTTTCGCTTTAACGCCACCGAGTGCCTACCTGTTGTCCTCCCTCGTCTTCCACCCTCTCGTCCATCGTCTATGGTACGGATCGGCGGCTGTGTTATATGCAAAAGGACGCTCTCTATAGCTCAATGTACAGGGTGGACTTGTCAGTACATCCCTCGTATATATAGTACATATATATATATAGCATTCTGTGCACATGCACAGTGCACGCCTCAAAGACCCGTTGAAACATTTCTGATCCTGTTGAAAGCAGGCACCCCCTGTACTGTAAAGCTACCCCTTCAACTTCATCCCCTTTCGACTATATGTTCAGGTTCACCGGCCATTGGCCAAATGACTTTGTACCCCTGGCTCTCCAGGCTTATGCGGATATAGGATAACGTTTTGCGGATTCATCGAGGGAGGAAAAAAAGGATGCAGGAATCCTTTCAATAGCTTCGACGAAACCACGTGATCGAGTCGAGGTTGTATTGAAGGTAAAATTAGAAATCATATTGGAAGCGGATTCTTCCTTTTGTACTAGTTGAGAAAAAATCAAAGGAATCGAAAAAATATGAGATTCATGTTGGAATTTTTAAACTGGAAAACATGGGTTGGAAATCGAGAGGGGGAAGCAGATTTTGGAAATTGAGAAATAACCAATTTTGGCCTAACGGATTCATTTAACGTTTCTTATAACAATTTTAGTGATTATTTACTGACATTCAGATATTTAGTAACTACATCTGCGAACTGCGTAATTGCAGCTTTCAATTTACAACGAAAGTAAATAAAAATGAAATATAGGTTTAATAAACGGGATATACCATTTTCGTAAAAAGTAGCAGTAAGTTTGTTATATCTAGCTAATTAAACAGTGATCATAAATCAAGTATCATTTATTAAATGAAAAGTCGAATTCAGCCCATATCACTGCTGTAACGTGCATTAAATTTTACATGGCTGGGAATAAAGGCGAGTTCGATATTTCCACCATTAAACTGACGCTAAATTTATCTCTAGTTAAAATTAGTGCAGTGTAAAAAAAAACTTTGACTTTTTCGCTGTCGATTGAAAACGAGAGAAAATCGTTAAATACGACTATTCGCGAGAGGGCGTTGTTTGCAGTACATGGTAACAGTGAAACTTGTTTTTCGTTTGCTGAAAATGCTGTTCCTTTTACAATGGGTGGTTGACTGGTACGCGACAATACGGCTCTCATTTTTTTTCCAAATTGGCTTGTGTGGACAAAGATAAATGTTTGTTGTCGTAACAAAATTCTCATTCTGCTGGACAAGTCCTGAAATCGCGTTAAAACTCTGCAGACCAATGAATGGTCTATATGGATATGGATACTTATGTTAACCGTTTAATTTGTAGTAAAAGTATAATTTTTATTAATAAATAAGAAGCTGAGCTTTGGATGCAATATTCAATTTGGTTAAAAGCATTTTATTGCTCCATTTGCTGAGCCCTGCAAAAAATACATTTCATAACTTTTTAAAAATAACGTCTCGCTCAGCTTTGCTTTCTTTAGGTAGACATTTAAAGGGGATCTTCTGTGCTTAAATATATTCTTAAAAATAAATAATTTAAAAATAAAAATAAGTGCCTCTTCAAAGAGTCTTGGGTGTTTCATGCTCAGCGTGCTGCCACGTTCACACGCTCAATCTTTCTGCATGTTTCAGAGGCAGGGAATAGAGACTTGCCTGAAGGAGTGTAATGAAAGACGCAAGGGGAATCAATCCTTTCTATCTGCACGTTAAACTTGGCTCGTCAAACTGCCAGAGAAAAACGTCCTTACTCGTGAAGTCAACCCATTTGCACTTTTTTCTTGTCAGTCGCATTCCTACTAAATTTCTCATTATTCTTCTTGTATTTAGCTCCTAAGACCTACAATATTTTTTAAAAATAAATATTGAAGCATTTTTATCAGGGAAAAGGAAAGTGCCAAATCAACCATGAAAGCAATAATGCAATTGATCACGGTGTCTAGCGGACCGGGAAACCGGGAGAAACCGGGAAAAACCCGGGAATTTTATTGGACCGGGGAAAAACCGAGAAAATCCTGGGATTTTCATTTATGACCGGGAAATTTTCGTATTTTATCGAAAAATCGCCTTTTTTTCTACTTTTTCAACTACTAATTTTTTTCTACTCTTTCTACTTTTTCTACTTTCTTCTCTATTTTTTCTACTTTTTATATTATGTTAAAATTTATATTTCTATGTATACGTTGACTTTCAAAAATCATAAAGACATCTATAAATTGGACGGAGAAAAAAAATTTGACCGGGAAAAAAGCGGAAGAAACCGGGAAAAACCCGGGAATTTCAAATTGCCTGATCACTAGACACCCTGTTGATGTTTAAAATTACGAAACAGAAGAAATTTATAAGAAAACAAACAGAGTTGCATCTCAGCATATAAGCTGACAGTAAATAAAAATTTACCTGTTTGGGGTTGCAGAATTTACTTTAATATATTGCATTTTCCATTTTTTTTAAATCTTTATTTTGATTTTTCTTGAAAACAACTGGTCGTACGCAAAAATAAGTAAAGTAAAAAAGATGTATTTCACCCAAATCTAGAAACTTTTTTAATAAAATTTTTCAATAAAATCAATACTTTCAGAGAAAAATGAGAAAAACATATTTGTTTGTACTTTTCCCGTTAGTCCCAAATTCCGCGCCAAGTATATGACTGACCAATAAGGAATCGAGTCCAAGCATATCAGCATTATATTTTTCGATATTCGATACGCATGATCTTTTGAGAAATAGGACAGTTTTAACGAGAAAACTACATACGATTTTCAGCTGTATTCAAAAACTAAATCATCTCCATCCTGATACCTCCCTTTTCTGGAAAAATTCGACATATTTGATAATTATTATACACATTGTGAATGTTTTTCTGGTGAGAGTCTAAGAGCGTTGTTTTTTAAGTGAACGGTTACTCACCTTCTTGCGTTAATTTTGGTCGGTCGGTTAAAAGCGAAAATGCCAGAGAGATGACAGTGTTCACGGAAAGCTGAGAGTCTCGCTGTTAGTCGACACACGGGATTGGGTCAGACTATAAATACAAGGCGCCAAGTTGGTCGAACTAAAGGCCCGGTGGTCGGCTGTTTATAGGAGCACGTAACCGGCTGTTACCGATGAATGGAGTCAATATTTTTCGCTCTGTTGAAACGATTTCATCCAACAATTAATGGTCCGGGCATTTCGCCAAGTGTAAAATCCGGTCCGCGAAATAAAAAACATCCTCGTTTTGTCTTCTAACGAGGGAGTTAACTAATTTCATTTATACTCAACTGCGAACCAACTTCCGGTTAAAACCACTTTCAACTCGTCGTACGTAAAAACGCCGCAGGGCTTTAGTCGTCAAACTCATCGAAACTGTTCAAATCTCTCTGAGGTTGCTACAGAAAATGAGGTAGTGATTATTTTAACTTCTAACTTAATTAGTTTATTAAAACAGTTAAAGTATGTGTCATTTACTCAAACAAATGAATGTAATGAGAACCTATTACGCAATTATATCCTACAAAGAACTTTCCCTGGCGAAAGTTTCGGATTGAAATGCATTGCGAACCAATCCGAAATTTTCCGAATCATTCCTGAATTTGTATCCAAACCAAACAGTTGCATTCTAATCTAATCTGAAGAAAATTTCAATCCGAACTTGTAATCCCAATGAATCCAAATGAATCTTGTCAATGCGAATTAATTCGAATTAATCCAAAATTTCAATCCGGATGAATCTGGTCAATTCGGATTAAAAGTTCGGATTAATTCGGATGGACCAGAATCATTCGGATTAAAAGTTCGGATGAATTCCGTAATCCGAACGGATTACAAGTTTGGATTGATTTTTAGTGGGCGGATTTTTATTGATTCGGATTGAAAACTTCCTTTGGATTAATTCGGAATGAAATTGTTTGATTCGGATACAAATTCCGGAATGATTCGGATTGGTTCGGAATGAATTTCCAATCCGAGACTGAAATTAAAATAATAAATTTCCTCTGGCTGTCTGACCAAATACGAACGTAACTACTTACATGTAGTTAAATGCTGTTTATTCCTGATATATCGTTAATTATTGCCTTTTAATACTCTTTTAACTCAATAAAAAATAATTTCTGATTGCTCGGTGGAAAAAGTAGCTGATCATATGTAAAAATGATAAAATTTAGTTCTCTGTGATAGAAAACTATCTTTATGTGATTTCAAATTGAAATCTCGAGATATGTAAAAGCTTTACGTAATTATTTTTTTCACTACTTTTTCTAATATTTTTTTAGTAGGTATCGAGCTAATGCGATGTGCGTCAATAGCAAGAACTCAAACGCTGTATGTCTGTTTACCCACGACCACATTCTCACTCGCGTTTGGGTTTGAGTTGCGGATGCGTTATTCGTGTATGTAGCTGATGGTTTCCAATACTATGTCATCTAGAGAATGGAGTTAAATGTGCCGTGCATAAGTGGGTAACGTTTCCACGAAACAGTAAAGACAGAAACCCCGTCATTTCCTTCTATATCTATTATTTCTTTACATCTCTTTGCCTTCTTATAGTTTCAAACTCAATCAGCCTCTTTTCTTGATCCCGTCAACGGTCACATGTATAGATATATATTATACACATATAGGCAGTAGGTATATATATAATATATATAAATTCTTCATTTGAATCCAAGGAACGATGTATCAAAGAGGTGCCAACGATTCAAGCCCACGTTTCAGGGTAATAGAGAGGGGAAAAAAGTTATATCGTGCCATCGGAATAAGGGAGAGGAAACCAAAAAAAAATATACTTTTTCCGAATCAGAGATTTTCGCATAACTGCTGATATCATCTTTTTACTTCTTCATCAAGGTAAAAGAATAATACTTATTACATTTTCTATGCTTCCTTTTACCCTTTTTTATAACCAAATAGCGCGCGTCATGGTGTTCTGTGGGGCAGATTACATCCAGCGTAACAATTTAAAACCCCTAAAGTTCAACGTGAGGGGATAGAATTTGCAGAACTCACTTTCACGACTATCCCAATATCCTTATGATTATGCCAACATTTCCTACTTTCGCGTGTAGCAGGATATGCGTACGTGAGAGCACGTGTATAAAATATACTTTCCAAGAGTGGATGTATCTCGTACTCTCGTACACAATCGTGTCCTGATACATATACCAATACAGACTCGGGTAAATATACGCTCCGGCTCAGAGCGTGTGCACCGTGTAATTTCGTGTACGAACTGTAATTTCCAATGTAGCTAACTATGTTATATCACGTAAATTTGCGGCTCGCGCCAAGCTATTTCGCGATACAACGGGTGCACCGAAATTAACAGGGGTGCGACACAGCTTTCCTATCCACCCCCTGGCTTCCAACCTCTCTTAAAGACCTCATCCCATTCGGTTCGTTTGTCATACACTGCCGCCCTCGCAGTAGTATACGAAAGTTGATCTGAACCAGTTCGTTAGAAGTTGCTTTAGAGTTGAAAGTCAAACATCAAGAGAATTCGGACGCTTCGTTACTCGGCAGTGTTTCTCATAATTTCCAGTACTTTCTGGAAAAGAAAATCGCCCCTTTTTTATGAGACTGAAGTTTGCAACGTTTACGATAAACGAAAATGAAAAATTTCTTTTTCTAAAATATACAAGATCCAAAATTTTCTGGTGGGAAGTAGTTCTATACAACCCAATAAATGACCCACTGAAGTTTCAACCTCCACGCGAATTTGCAACTCACCCTACTTCATCCTTTAAAATTTTAAAAATCACCAAAATTACCCTAATTCGTTGGGTCAACATTTTTTTGCCGATAACAGATCTTCTCAATGGTAAGACACTCCAAAAACTTTCATCCCCCTAATTCATTTGAAACTCACCCTATATCATCCATTAGACCTAAAAAATTCAAATTTACTCTAATTCGTGGGGTCAAAATTTTATTGCTGATAATTCTTTTCAATGCTAAAAAATACCCCAAAAAGTTTTATCTCTCCAGCTCATTTGGAACTCACCCCATCACCCCTTAGTCTGGAAATCTTCACAAAAAATTCGCTAATTCGTGAGTCAAGATTTTATTGCTGATAATAAGACTTCTCCATGTTGGTTTAAGGGATGACATGAGAGTTTTTGGTGAATTTTTTAGGTCTAAGGGATGATATGGCGTGAGTTTCAAGTGAGCTGGAGGGATGAAACTTTTTGGGATGTCTTTTAGCATTGAAAAAACTTATTATCTATAATAAAATTTTGACCCTACGAATTAGAGAATTTTTGGTGAATTTTTTAGGTCTAAGGGATGATATGAGTTGAGTTCCAAACGAGCTGGAAGGATGAAACTTTTTGGGATGTCTTTTAGCATTGAGAAGACTTATTATTAACAATTAAGTTTTGACCTCACGTATTAGAGGATTTTTGGTGAATTTTTTAGGTCTAAGGGATGGTATGGGGTGAGTTCCAAATGAACTAAGGGGATGAAAGTTTTTGGAGTGTCTTTTAGGAATGAGAAGATCTATTATCAGCAAAAGAATTTTGACCCAACGAATTAGGATAAATTTGGTGAATTTTTTAATTTTAAGGGATGAAGTAGGGTGAGTTTCAAATGCGCGGGGGGTTGAAACTTCGGTGGGTCATTTATTGGGTTGTATAGAACTACTTTCTACCAGAAAATTTTGGATCTTTTATGTTTTAGAAAAAAAAAAATTTTCATTTTCATTTATCGTACTCTCTAAAATTGAATCAGTGGAAGTTCACTGATTCTCAGTGACTCTTCTCACGATTTTAATCAGTGAAAATCC
>JAUESH010000039.1:2795871-2819341 GCA_032275165.1 Synergus magnus
AATTTTCAGTAATCGTCACTAAACTACTGAAAATTTCAGTGACTTTTCACTGATTTCCAGTAGATTTTTCACTGATTGAAATCGTGAGAAAAGAGTCACTGAGAATCAGTGAAATTTCACTGATTTTTCACTGATTCAAGTTTAGAGAGTAAACGTTGCAAACTTCAGTCTCATCCTTTTTTCAACTTACAAGACAGTAAATATAAGACAACTTATATTTACAGAAAAATATAATTATATTTTTGATAGTTGTATTCTCCCCTGAACAGAGGAGATAGACTTATTTGAAATATTTACTACTTCAGTGAAAACTTGCGGATTTAAAAACTTTAATTTGAGGAAAATTCTAAATGAAGTTTGATTCACGTCGTGATTTTCACGACGGACTTAACGGCCGAGCTTACGTGATATGCTACTGCAATGCCCTGTACGTGCTACTATAGGGCGTCACGACCCCCTATCTATCGTATCTCTATCGATTCTCTCGTAAATGCAGTGCCCCTATCGCAAGTCTAAAATCCTAAATAGTCCTGGTATTTAAGTCTTCCGTTCGATACCACTTCACTTTTTCTTTTACCTTCTTTTTTATTAATCCTGGTATTAGTACAGACTATCGACGTTTCTAAAGTCCAGCGCAATGGGAAATCAATATGATTGATCCTTTGAGAATTACTTACATATTTTTTTAAGTTTAAAATCCAGATGCATAGATTTCAACCGATGTTAAAAACGGAAATAAAAATAGAAATAGAAATAGTTTATTTCATTTTTAAAATACATATCTATCCATAACTTAGAAGAAAATATATAAATCCCGATTTCCTTTAATGAAATCATTATCTAAGCAATTCTGAGTACATATTATAAATGTATTTAAGGACATATCGATCTTTTTTTATTACGAGAAAGATAGTGAAGATTGTAATATTTGAAGGATATGTACAGAATATTTAAATTTTTAAAAAGGACTCAGTGAAACGTTAAATTATAATTTAACTGCAGATGTTACAGTATTTTATGGTAAATTTTATGGTGTGAAATGGAAATACACGATCAATAGTAAAACAAGATAATATAATAATCATATATAGTAGCTCGTTCACGTTTATTCTTCCATCCGTAAAAGCAATAAATTTCACCTTTTAATTCTGTAAAACACTTTGCAACATTCGAATTGCATAATTGTATTTTTTTATTTATAGATCTTAAAATATAACCGCTAAATTTTAAATTAACGCATTCGTCAATAAAGAAGCTGATTTTAATTAACGTCAGGGTTTTGATCAATCCAATCTAACAGTGAGCTACGATTTTTTCTGATTCAGTTAAATTAAATTTAAATTGATTGAGTTTGGCACAATATAGAAAGCGGAAATTTTTATTAAAATCTTCTATTCCTGCTTCTTTTTTTAACGCCTTTAATTTAATTACAATAATGAATAATTTAACGTTTAAATAATTGAACGGTACTTGTCACGACCCCTTCAGAAAATAAAAATAAAATATCTGCTTAAAATTTTGAACGTTTAAGTGAACGAAATTGTGTATTGATTGCTTTTTAAGCTAGAAATAATGATATAAAAGATACTAAGAATATCCTTTTTTCGTACCTGGAATATTATTTCTACACAAAATAGATCTGGGAAAAAATATTTCGTTCATTTAAACACAGAACTTTAAGCACATAAATGCAAAATTTTGTTAAAATGCACTGATTCAATTAAGGTGTTTAATTCGATTGAGGAAGAAGACTTTATGGTGTTAGACGGGGGGCTGGGGGAGAAGAGAGGGGCTAACGGGGTGAGAATACAAGGTTTATAAGGGAAGAGATAATTAATCGTATATAAACCAATAATCAAATAGTGATATGAATATATGTAGGTGCATATACATATATATTAGAAAAAGAGGGGAAAAATGTGGACTCGATTACGAAAATTCATACGTTTGCAGAGGGCAGGAATGGATGTGCGACAAGGGACAGTAGGGTTGGGAGAGCACGAAGTCATGTACGCAATAATTGGCTCGCCACCGAATTTATCCTGGAACAATAATTAATTTGCCGTAGAACCGCATAAATTATGAATGAAATTTGCCGGCCCCTACGACCCTCACACTCTTGATTTCGTGCAATGGTGGCTCGTGCTGTGTGTTCTGAATTGCACCTGGGCTTACCAAGCCATGCTTCGGGGTCGAAAGGGTGAAGCGGTTGGAAACGGCGCAGGCAAACAAACGGCTCTCTAACGAACTACCGCGCTATGCAAACGCGTATTATGGCACAATGTTCCATGACGTTTAAATGGCCCGCATTAGGCCTGGCCCACATGAACATTCAACTCACCCCTTACTCTGTAACGATACTGCCGAATTTCCCAGCCAGAAATTGCACTTCCGGGAAGAGAGCATCACGAATAGTGGAGGAGAATCAGACCTGATAACGACCTTGAATTACATCTTAAAGAAGAGATAACGATCTTCACTGTGGTTCTGATTTCATGAGTCTTCAAGTTTTTATCTCTTTTCATTAAATTATTCCATTACATATTATTATCAGCTGAAATATTAGAATATTAAGGAAATGAACCAGGATAAGGATGGCCACTTGAATCATGGACAACAAATTGCCAGTCGTATTGCGGTTTATTGCCGGATTTAAATTGAATTAGTTTAATAGATTAAAAAATTAAAGTTACTTTGGAAATACATTAATTAATAATAAAGTTAAAAAAAGAAATAAAGTAATATAGTTTACGGAATCGATAATTGATTTGGTCGATGCTGCGACTCATTATTCATAAACTTTAATTGTTGCAATAAAGCGAGAATAATTGACTGAGTTGACTCATAATCAGTTAAGTAAATTATAGAAGTATTGATTCTCTACTCACTGCCATCCAATTAATTTTAATTCACTTCGTTGCTTTTTTATTCCGAGTCTTTCATTGACCGACCTAATTTCAAATTATTTCTGTTTTCATTAAATGCAATTTTTAAAAGTTCTCAATTAAAGTAGTTAAACTGTGAAGACTTAAATTATTCAAAAATTAAACTAACTGTGGTATGTCGCCTACATTTCGATTTCGCAACAATCACAACTTCATTTCCAGTCATTGACTATACAAGCGAATAATTAAAATAATTTTTCGAATTCTCGAATTTCGTTATATGTGAATTTGTACATCCACATTTCATTTACACCATTTTCACAGCAATTGTACCGATAAATGTCGGATGTTTAATTCTACTCAAATTCGATTCACGTTACGTTTAGTAGCGCCAAAAGGTCGTTACTAACCGGCAGTGCCTCGCAATATCGTCTAGTTGATCTATTTTCAGTGATTAATTTCAGGGATTAGTGATTAGTTTTGGAGCAGTAACAGCCGATAACAGGAAATACGAGACTGAAATATGAAACTCGTTTCTAATAAGCGATGATGCATTGCAGACTTCTTTCTGCTTTTCGTCTTGGCGTTGATATTTGATAAATAGTACGTTAATCATAAAAGTAACAAAAAAAGCTCTTATAAAAATACCAATTAATATTTTTCCTACAATTTTTTTTAATTCATTTTTTTTTAATTGAATTTTTAAGAGCTGCTTAGATCAATTTGTAATAAATAAGTTTTGACACGATATTTTTTTATTTAATAAATAATATATAATAAATAAATAATAAACAAAAATACTTTATTTTCGTATACAGAAATCCTGCCTTCACGGAAAAAATAAAATGAAAAGAAATGGCTGAATTTACCATTTAAAATAATCAACATGCGCTCTGAACACATTTTTCCTGGAATTTAGTAAGCTTAACTATTTCAAATTAGCAAAAATTATAATTTGAAATAGCAAAACTTACTAAATTCCAGGAAAAATGCATTCAGAGCGCATGTTGACTATTTTAAATGGTAAATTCAGCAATTTTTTTTGCGTGCTTATACATTTTGCGATGAATAACAATTTAATATAGAAATTCTTGTCAAGTGTATTTTTCCGAGACTATAAAAATGCGCCATTATGTTGGTATAATATAGCTGAGGTAAGAAGTGTCGTAAAATTTGTATCGAGTTGACCATTAAAAAAATATGAAGTTTGTGTAAAATAATATTTTAATAAAATGACTCTTTTTTGAAGTCATATGTCTCTCGAAATTGATTCTTGTTTATCCAATCTTATAAATATGTGACGCACGTTTTTCGAATGTGCTGATATGTGTGCGGAAGGTATCAGAAGGTTCAAATATTTTAAGAACTGTTTCAGTTTAAAAATTCACTCAGTATTGAACATACACTTCAATATTTTGGTAAAATAAATTACAGCTGTTTAAACTCAAGCCTGCGGTGAAAATCGAAATGTTTTATTTTAAAGAATAAAGTAGGTATATGAATCATCGTTAATTTTATTGCTAAAAGCTGCCTGTTTGGGAGTTGATTGTTAAATTGTGTGTCTCTATCTCTACGTCTTGATATTCTCTACTCCTTTATTATCTTCAAGATTTGAAATAGAACCAGCTCTTAAACCCATAATATCATAATCCGAGCATGAATAATACGATACAGTGGAGATGATGGTGTCATACAACGTGATACGGACGATAGAATCTAAAGCAATGAACACTACTACTACTACTACTACTACTACTACTATTACTACTACTTCAATAAATTAGTTTCCCCAAACAGAAGCAATAACGCATTTCAAAAATCCGTATACACTCAGTTGGATGTATTGTTTACGTTATATATGAGACTAAGGCTCAAACATGATAGAATTGGGTTATCCACTTGCAGAAAACACGCTTCGCTTCCTCATGCTTCTCGGGCACGTGACATAATATTCGAAGACCGTAGAGAGAAGTGAGACGAGGGTTTGCAACTTGGCGTGAGACACAGGCGGTTCGCGGTTGCACAAAGTTAAGACCAACTTGTTGGCGAACTTGTATCAAGTTGGATCTCCACCATCTTCCTTGCTCTTTAGCCTCATCCCAACCTCGATCCTTCTGCTTGACTTTCTCTAATCCACCCCTTTCACCCTTTAGACCTCTTCCTTCCTCCAATTTCTCCTTGGCCCTCTATCGTCACTCCATTAGTCTCTGCTCAACCCTCTATCTTTCTTTCCTGCTCTCTATCTCATTTTGTCATTCGCAAAGTCTGTCGTCTGCCTTGCGATATATACGGAAGTGGATTCGTATGGCCTTATTATTCCATAATTTGGCACCAGTGCCAGCGGGTAATTCGAGCGTCAAGACGAGAATTTAGTCGTCAAAAGGAGAGGATGCGGAGTCTGGGAGCCAGACGAGTTAAAACGACGAATGAACTTAAGTTAAGAAAACGATTCGACATCACTTTCATTAACATTTTTTCTCTGGGTGTTTAACTATGTCGATAAGAATGTTGAAATTATGTTTACAGGGTGGCGATTCGGCGGACGATTTCAAATTCTCAGTCATTTCCCGGTTTTTCCCGGTCAAGTTTTTCAATTTTCCCGGTCAACTAAAAGTAACATATTTATATTTACTGCAAAGCGCAAAGATTTATTTTCATTCATGACTTTCATTCTAAACGTCCTGAAATATAATAGAACAAAGAATTGCAAAATGTTTTTTTTATAATGGAAAAAATAAAAATACTTTCTCTCATATAGTATTGGTTGAAATTGCCGACGTCTATAGTCTGAGGAACTTTTTTTATTTTATGATTGTAAGGAATTTTAATGAATTTCAAAAGAATTCAAGAGATTTTAAGGATTTTTAAGAGATTTCAAGACATTTTAAGTGAATTTAAGAAATTTTAAGGAATTGATTCCAATGTGGAGTAAATGAAATGAAATCTCTTAAAATCCCATAAATTACTTGAAATTCTTTAAAGTGTTTTAAATCTTCTATAAATATCTTAATTCGTTAAAAATCAGTTCAAATTTATGACACTTAAAAATCCCTTTAAATCCCTAAAATAAATCAAAATCTCTTAGCATCCCTTGAAATTCCTTAAAATCACTTAAAATCATTTGTAATCCTTTAAAGTATCTTTAAAATTCCTTTAAGTTCTACGAAATCTCATAAAATCCCAGGCAACGCCGAGTAAATTTCTGCTAGTAAATAAATACAAATTTTGGGTTTTGGGAACTTTGGAAACTTTTTTTTATATTTTCATTCCAATAAATGTAAAAAAAATCGTCAGACTAGTCGTCAGAAGCTTCAACCCAATTCGTATAATATAGATAATTATTAAAAGAATATTTACCAAAAGTTTTGAACGTTCAAATGAACGAAATATTTTTTCCCAATTCTATTTTATTCAAAAATATTGTTCCGACTAAAAATAGCAATAGACATTACAAGTTTCTTTTGATACAGAATTATTTTCAATGCAAATGATTCAATATTTTAAAAATATTTCTAATTTTGAAATAAGGTAAATGCGTAAAGATTTAAAATGCTTATAATATCATGTTAAACACGACTCCGATTTTCGTAAATTATTGAAGTGATCAGAGTATAGTTTAAAAAATATAATTTGGTTTGCTTGATATGATATTTAATTAAATTTAATTTATATTCACGATTAAAATTCAAATAATGCAAATGCGTTAGTTATCACTAGGGACAAAAAATGGCTGTTTCAGTAATCGAATCGTTAATTCGATGACAGGATATTTAAACTTGCTAAAAATCATATTTTTTCATACGGAGGTAACAGGAATGTTTGTTTTATGGAAAATATTACGCCATTTGATGATAACTAGAGCAGTGACGATTATTGGCGCATTTACCGTACAATTAATGAAAAAATTCATTCATTTGAACGTTCAGAATTTTTTAGTCATAAAAGAATGAAAACTTGAATTTTTCTGCGATCAGAAGTAAACTCCCGGTATTTTAATTAAATTCCCGGTTTTTTCCCGGTCAATAAAATTCCCGGTCTTTCCCGGTTTCACAGTCAAGTCGCCACTGTGGTTTTGCTACTTTTGTAACTATTACTAGCTTAGTTGTAAATTCTCTTAAAGTTGGAAATCAAAACTTTAGTACAAGATTAATGCCATGACTGAAATTAAATTTGATACTCAAGCTGTGATCGAGCAGTTAATAATAAAAAAGTAGAGGGCAGGCAATTTACACCTGGAATGTTCATACCATCACCCCGGAAATTCATAAATCTTCAAGGGTAGCCAAAGTCGAAAAGTTGTTTTAGACACCAGTTTCGACGAAGATGAAGAGGTGAAAAGTTAGGATAGCTTCGAAAGCGGAGTAGGTTAGGTATAGACAAAGAGGGATAGACGTGACTCTGACACTGACTGGAAAATTGTGTAGAGAAAGTATGTTACTCGACACTGTCTCCCCGAAAATTCTCTTTCGGTGATAATCCTCACCCTCAGTATATACTTATATATTATACAACAAACTCTAGAACTCTGTACATTTACAATTCCTTCCAAACTCCATCACAACCCCACTTCTCTTTGTTAGTTTTCTCTACCTCCTCTCACTGTTGTCACATTATTTCCATCTATCATTGTTATTTCGTTCTCTCTACATTCAAACTTTTCCTGAAAAATCTCCTTGTACAGATCATAACTTCTTTATTTCGTGAATACAATTTCTATAGGGAATCGGATTTGAGGGATATATAATTTTTCTAATGCTTGAATCTTATCTGAAGAACAGTAAAAAATCAATGTCTTAAAATATCATAAAACAAGCTTATTGGGAATTCTTATGATGTTCCATAAGAAATTCTTGAGAAAATGCAGAAATACCTAAGTTTTGAAACACTCATTATCGAGTTTAGATTATTATAATTATTATTAGAACCAGACATAATTCAAGTTTTGTATCCGTTTCCATACTCACTATGTCAGGTTCATTTTTCATTCGAGCCAACACTGACGTGGGACAACAACCCACGTTTGTGTTAGACGGTTTTCACGAAAACGTAATATTTCCTGGGAAGTTGAAAGATGTCAAAAGCAGATGGTTATTTAAAGGAAAATAACTATTTCCGCAAACAGGTAACTTTTGTTGCAAAAATGGAAAATTAAATATGCCACCTAACTTAGTATTATTGCTATTTATAGATAGAAAGAATATCACAAAGAATTTCAATATCCAAGACTGATCAGTCAGTCACTTACTTAAAGGCTTATTTGCCATTCAAGTGTTCCATATTTATAAAACCTGATTTTCTTATAGATTTAGAATATCTCGACAAAATTTAACACACGTATTAGTCATTTCAACTGTCAACTGAGTGATTTGTCACAGTACTACTATCCACTTAGTTCCACCATTTCTCTGATGTGGTTGTTTTCGTTTTGCACAGTCTTTCGTTTCGCCATCGTTTGCTTTGCATCATATTACTCACGTTATGTACTTATATCCCATACCATCTCCATCATACTTGACGCAAGTAATTATGAAAATACCCGATGTGTAAAATATTTCGAGAGAATTTCTTGCGAGAAATTCCCCAAGATTCGCCGACGATAGGTGTCTTTCATTTAAACTCTGATACTTAGAAAGTCATTCTATTCAGGGTTTCTTATGCGAGTTGGCCGCTCGTTCGTTAATTACATTAATTAATATCAAGTCTATAGGATCGAAGCAACGTACTATGTGCTCGAAAGGTCATTCGACCTTCGCTTCTTTCATCTTTGATCATGCTGGCAAAACGGGATTCATTACAGATTGTAGAGCACGTAAGTGCTATTAAATTTCTCATAGCACTCAGAGAAAATTAGAGCTTTTCTTCTCAGCTTCTCGCTCTGTGGGAAAAAATTGGGGTCATCTATTGACATCGAGGTTTGCCTTCTGATTATTATCAATTAACGCTCATGTCACCAAGAAACTTAAATACACTTTTTTTAACTTTATCAGAGTTCTAAACAAAAATCATTGTTTCACACGAATCATGAAGTTTATTTATCTACGTAAAATTGTTAATATTCATTTTTTCTACAAGCAGTAAACAGCAAAACCATATAAAATCGTTCAACAATTTGGAATTCAATTCGAGCGAACAGTTGGCTTTGATATTATAATGATGTCGTTATTTTTAATCTCTGAAAATTCAGGCTTTCACAACAACAAAGATACATGTGTCAAAACATTCAACTTGTAACTCGAGATTTATATACATAAATACAATTTTCAGAGACATACTGTGATATTGTTTACTGCGCGATTTAAGAGGAGTTGCATAATTTTAAATTGTAGGTATTTTAAATAATTTTTGAATGATTAAAATAAAAAAAAAAAACTAGTGGTGTAAAATATTAAGTTATATCTATACCGCTAGGGAAATTAAGACATGACTTTCTAAGAGGATTATTATGAATATAAAGAAGATGCATGTGATGAAAGGAAACAAACCCTTGAGACCGATGGAGTATCTCAAGGAGAGAAGACATTTTTCACCGACACTGATGCCCATATATTATTTTTGTGAGACTCGCTGTGGTTGAGAGGCGCATTAATTGGTCGTAAATTTAGCTTGTGCATTAATCGACTAACTCCACTATCTCGCGTAGGTTCCTTCGTTCGAGGGTCGGCCGTTGCAGATAGGCTGGAAAGGGGATGAGACTGTAACGATCACGCCATTAAGCGAACGATCTCATCTCCATTCTTTTCATTTTTTTCATTCTTTGTTACCCTGCAAGTCTTTCCACTGAATCGCAATTGTTTTTGAAATACTGCATTCAAATATATTTTCTTACGAACAATCCAGAATAATGAGAAGCTTTAAAACAGAAATAAATACATCAGAAATTGCATCGTTTATACTAATATAAATTATATTAACTACATCCATTGGAGAGGACTAATTTTAACTTGTTTTGTTGCTGACATTATTGCATTTTACTACCTAATTTCTCTGTATTACATTAAATATTTTATTTTCTCTGGATACTATTTCTGGAATATAGTTTCTTGCGAACGATCGAGGATAAAGAAACTCTATTCGAACATATGACAAAGCAATTGCTTCGTTAATATTTTATTTTTTACCTTTTTAGGGTATTAATTCTCCTATCATAAGTAAGACCAATTACTAAAATCGACACGGAAACTTTCAGACATCATTAAATTACAAGAATAAAATATCAGTTTCTAGTCCCTTGTAATTGAATTGCACAAAATTAGTCCGGGTTGAAATGATCGGATTACAGCTTTTCGTTAAAATTCGGTGGATTTGAGATAGAATGTAATCAGATTTCATCCAATTAATTACAACTTTCAGGTCGAACTCACGACGCCACTTACACCCTTTACCGTCTCGGCGAGAGGCTTTCTTCTGGAGTGAGGCAATACGTCGAGACAGGAAGGACGGACGGTCTTGATACTGGGGGTGAATTCCCAAATACCTTACACTCCTTCACCGGTCCTCCTGTGCCTCAGGGTGAAGGAACGAGTATAGCAAGAGCATTTCTTGATGGCAATCATTCGCTCATCAGCGTAGTGGCTCGTATCAATCCCAGTCCAGATTGGTTCATAGGGGTGGATTCTTTTCAACTCTGCGTCGAGGGCAACTGGGTGGATACAGTCACTGTCGAGGTAAGTCTTCCCTTTATTTCTTTCTATTTGTTTTCCTTCTACTCCTTTTCTCCAATATCCGACCAGTTCTTCCAAAGAGAACTCTTAAAAGATATCACAATTCGAGTCAGGTGCTGAGCTTTTACAAGCGCTGGTAATTAACAGAATATGGGGAGCTTGTTTCTTTCCATTTCCTAAGAGAACATTACAAATCAAGCTTTTATTTAAGTTTTTTCTTCCATGATTTGAAGCTATCGAAAGAAGCAATTTTTTTAAGTAGATAAACATCAGGGATGTGCAAAAATATCTTTAGTTTTAGTGCAAGGGACGTCTGATCGATAATAATTTCAATTAATAATCGAGAAACTGTGTTCCCAATCCTAGTTAGCTTTCAAAGTTTGGAAGGCAGCCTAATGTAAGTTCGGAAGTGGGTACGGGCGATTGGAGTTGGACATATCCTCTGGGTCTGACTAAACATGACTGTATCTACTTACAATCGTGCTGGCATCGCTGTTTGTCTGATAAATACCTTTTGTGCAAGTAGTTTAAGGGCATGTGGTAATTACCATAAGAGCAAATATAGTTTCCCTAACTTTACGCTCGCAATAAATAATATAATAATAATAATAAGGTAAATGATCTAGTTTTAGGAAAAAATATTTATTATTGCGAGCGTAAAATTGGGGAAACTAAATTGCTCTTGTAGTAAGGTATCACATGCCCCTAAGCAGGTTAAAATCGCTGTTTATAATTGGAATGTCATTTCTTTATTTTCTCTTTGAAAATTACGCACAGAAAAGTTCGAAATACCTTTTGTTTCTTTTTTATGTCGACGATGTTTCATTGCAAAAGAAAATTACTCTCGAACTTTGGCTCGAGTTTCAATAAACGCGAGGAAACCTTGTGATCTCTTTCCAGAACTTTATACACTCGATTTAAAACTTAAGGAGTTCAAGGAATTCTACGCTTTCAAGTGAATTCGATAATAAATCTGTAAAGGGGTCATCAATGCAGAGGGTCTAATTACATCGAAAACTTTATCTGTTTAATGAGCATTACCTGAACTTTAATAAGTATTGTCTAAGAGACGGAAGCAAAACGATTAGTATCTTTGAATCAGACATTTAATTACCTAATTTTTATTTTCATTTTTTAAATTAGAGTTATTTAAAATATCGCTTAATTTATTACTGAAATGTTCAAGTTTTAAATATTTACAAAAACTTAAAACGTCGATAATTTGTATTAAAGATCAGAAGAACATTTTTGAAACCAGGAATAAACCAAAAAATAGCTGAGAATGTTTTTTCAAGATTTATGTGTTCACTCTGCAAGGCAAATAAATTTTTGAGAAAATTTCAGGAGCGGAAGAAATTTCATGAAAATTTGAAGGCCCCTTCGTGCAATTTTAATGCTTAAGTGAAGAAATCTTCCTTCCTTTGACTCAAGATGGTCGCTCTTGGACTGCTTTTAGAGGATCTACTTTTTTCCAGCTTGACCCTTTGGATGGCGGAACTGACAACGGCTTCACGTTCACGGCTGCCAATTGGCCAACTCAACCCCAAGGGATTGCCTACAGGATCACGTCCAGATATCCTGCACATCCCGCGGGAAGCTTTTTCTATCCGAATTTGCCACGATTGCCTCCAATAGCCACACTCACATTTACCAAGGTATCGTATTCCTTCACATTATATTTCCTCAAAAATTAGCTAATAGAACCATATTTCTGAAATTCAATATAACTTTATTTATCCATTCTTGTGTAAAGTAACTTTTTCTAGAGAGAAGAATTTTTGTGAATATTATACTAAAAAGAAATTCAATTTGAAAAATGGAATTCGAGCTTTCTCAATGAATTGTTAAAGAATAGTTTTTCCTTAAGTATATGAACCTGAAGGTGTTTTAAGGGAATAGTAGAGTAAGCTTGTTGCACTGTATCTTAGCTTTTGGAGTGCAGTGTCGTCTTTAAGCTTGCTCCTCCACCAACACACGAGCTTACGTGAGAGTGCATTATACTTCCATCTCTTTGAAACGTTCCGAGCTTAAAGCAATCCAGTTTCTGGGTCAAATTACTTTACTCTGATTTCTGCTCAATCTCTTTTATGGGCCGCAGATTACATTTCGGCTTCCAATCAAAAAGATTTAGAGACGAATTGTTTTATTTTTAAAGTATAAATCAATGAGGTATGTGGAAATTGCCCAGCTTAGACATTTTTAAATGTTGGCCCTCTAGAGGCCCCACAAAGGCGTGCTTCCATAGTACGACCAGTTGGGCCCTTGCTGGGACCTACAATGGCTGCTCCTTTCGTTGCTTTCAAAAAATTTCTAAGCCTACACTGGAAAAGCCCAGTTAGGTTCTCGCAGGGGCCTACCTAATTTGCCCCTTTATTATTTGACACCAAAAATTCTAAGTCGATCACCAAGTTGAAAATAAACCAAAAAATTACTTTAATAGAGAAGATTAGATTGTTATTAAAAATTAAAAAAATACTTTTTATCTTGAATTTTTAAATATTTTTTGGGAATTAAATTTGGATTCATTAGCGGTTAAATACAAAATAAACAATTTGACTAGTGTTTATGCACATATAAATCATCTTAGATAAAAAATGTGTCCAACGTAAAAGTATAATATATAATACTTTTTCTTTGAACGTGTGCTTTTTGCGATTAAAGTCGCTTTATTATATAATACTAGCCGCAACATTACTTTTTATAACTGCTAATGACTCTAAATTTAACATTTCTTCACTGATAATTTCAAATGTCATTGAGAAGTGGAAACTTTATCTTGAGTTGTTAATGAATTAACTCTCTTAAATCGACGCGACTGCTCTTTGAACTTTTACTTAAGATTGAAATTGAAATTCGACTGTTTGAATTTTACTATTGGAGGAGAAAAGCGACCGAGTATAACAAAACTCTTGAAACTCAATCTTCACTTTAAGCAGTATTCCAACTATGTCAGTACTCTTGAATAAATGAATTTGCTTAGCGTTGAGGTATGTTACACTCTCGTGGCACGTCGATATTTATTTACCGAGATCGCAGGCAAGAGACTAGCTTCTTACTCTCAATGTCTATGAAAAGCAACTGCACCTTCAGTAGCAAGAGTAACTAGATTCGAAATCCAGCCGTCCGCGTTAACTTGCTAATTATCTCATGCCGCGTTCTCGCCCTCAGCGATTCTCTCCCCTAACCCATTTCCCATCCTCCCCTCGAGACACTCTATCAAGCATCCCATTCCAACCCATTCTACCACCCTTGCCAACTGATCGGGCCAGCCAACCGAACACTTCACTCGCCACGAGATTACCTGCAAACTTTCCTCACCATTCGATCCATTTGACGAGTCATTCCTATCCACCGTAATTTCATTTCACCTCTATGCAGAGCAGATGGCCCATTACCTAAGTCTCTAAGAGTATAAAACAGGGAATATTCCCTGAAACCCAGAAACGTCGCATCCCGAAGAATATTATAGAAGATTTTAAGAGGAGGAAGATGTTCTTAAATCTCAATATGTCCCCTATCTTGGGGTTTAAAAGCCACTCAGGACATCAAGATTTTTTCCATCAAGGTCTTCTCTGATGAGATTACTTTCGTGGCTCAGGTTTACGAATATTATTCTGAAATGGGTGGGTTGGAATTGAAGTCGTTTGAAATATCTAGAAATTTGGAAATCTCTAAAATAAGCCGTTTGCTAATTGCTTATTTTTACACAAAATTTATATTATTTCCTAAATATTTTTAATAAATAACTTTAACTCTTACCTCAAAGAAATAAATTAAGTTAAATTTCCCTTTTGCAGCAGCTTATGTTATTGAAGTTAAGCTCAGTTCTCTGAATATATACCTAAACGAAGCATGAAAATCTTTTAAGCCAGCTTATCCTCTTCTTAAACTTTTGATTGTTTTAAAATATATTTGACGAAGCCTACGCTTGTACTTTTAAGGGTAATTAACTTTTTTTTATTTTGATGTAATTCTATGTTATATTCACTTATTCTTGAGAGCTAGGAACTAGTTTTTTATTCGTTCCTTAAATCCGTTTTTATTTTTATTTTAAATTCGTGCTTCAAAATTAGGTGAGGCTAGCAAATACCGTCGAAAGAGGGTTCCAATCAATTCTCCAGTCTGTATACGTAATATATATTCCTATATTGAATTGCATACAACGTCTGTAATCAAAATTTACCATCTGATCTTGAGAGAAATCGAAATTTCATCGATAATTAAACGTAGGTTCTAATTAATATGAGAAGCAGGGCAAGACGGAGATTCAATTATAGAGAAAATCATTTCAGACGCAGGAAAATTTTTAATTGCACGTTCCAAATGAAATAAATAGGTTTTATCAAAAAAAAAAAATTGTGCTCTCCTTTTAAAAATAAATTATTCCTTTTTTTGAATTATATTTAAAAAAATATCAATCAACTGGAAAAGTTTCTCAATGCTACCAAATATATTCCTGCATAATTTAAAACCCCAAAAATATTTGAGAATTTTTCTTATTTTGACCTTTAACGTCGTTGCGCGATTGAAGACATTTTTTTTTCCTTTTAGGAGAATAACTTTGGTACTTACCAGCAACTTTTCATCCCTATTCCAAGACGAAAAAATTTTTTTTTTATTTTTCGATCCACCCTACTGGGTATTGTATATTAGTAAATCGTTACAATAAATTTATAAGAGCTTTACCCAGAATATTTGCTCCCCTATACATCATTTATCGATAAGCCATTCGTAGGAAATACGGATTTTCTATTAAAGCTTCATCCTCGTGTAACCTTAACCCAGTACCTAATTCTACCTTAACAGAAAATTTTCTTTCCTGAGGGAATCTAAGCTTAGCAATACGCGTCGAAAATCCAGATCAAGGACTGGATTAAGTAGAATTACTAATAAAAAAACAATATGATCGTAGGAAAAAAAAATACAAATATAAATACAAAAATAAAAATAAAAGCTTTACAATAACATGTTTTATAAATAAATTGAATTCCACGCCAATTAAAAATATTTTACATTGAAACAGTCGAATTCTGGCTTCGTAGAAGAAATATTTGTTTTCATTAAAATTGTATCGAGGCAATATTTTTTAATTGGCAGAAAGTTCAACACGCTAAAAAATACGTTTGTAATGCATTTATTAACTGACGCGTCATATTATACGTGTAGTGAACTTCTATTCATTTAAATTTCAAAATTTTAATATTTTCATTTTCATTAGACAATTTGTTTGTTAATCCATCCACCCTTTTAACACTAGAAAGATAAAACTTATAAAATAGTTGAATATTAGAGGATGAAAATTTGAGACTAAATATTTAAGAAGTTTTTGGAATTTATGATCTAAGAGGTTTTAAAGGGTCAAGAATGTCTAATTTCGAAGCAGTGTGTCGGAAAGGCTTCTCATGGCGGTCGAATGTCTATCCTTGATGTGAAATTTGATGTTACCCCCTCGGGGGAATTGCATGCCGCATTCTCTATGTTACGGTAATGGAGGCTCCGAGGGCTGGTTACCGTCAAAACGGTTTGTCACTATCAGCCGATAGATAAAGGGAGTCCTCTGGTAAGCCGAATCAACGGAAAGCGGATTAGCCGGATTAGATTGAGGCGTATAGGGATGTTTCGAATGTAGAATCATCCTCTATCAATGTTAACGCGTCTAGATTATCGACTCACTTTTACAACGACAGTTAAACAAAAATTTGCTCACTTAAAGATGTATTTCTTTCCCAGTCAACTTAAAAAATAGTCAAATATTTATAATCAGAAATCAATTAGCATATTAGCTTCTATTTTATAAATTCCTATCTAAAAAAAAGTGATATTTTATGTGTTTTTTAAAAAAATTTCAAGAGTTTTGAAGGATCACTTAAAATGTATTTAAATCTCTCGAGTTCGTTCGAAATATCTTGAAATGGTTAAAAAAATATTTTTAAATCACTTAAAATTCTTAAAACCCTTCACAATCATTCTAAATGTCTTAAAATATAAGAAAATTAAAAAAATGTAAAAAATTCGTTGTTTTTAGCAAAAAAAAGTGCAAAAAGAAGAAAATAATCCCGTGCAGATCATAGTTGCTGGTGATTTAAAAAATTGTTTCCTTCTGAGGTGAAGTGTAGGAGAAGCACAACCTACACGATATGCGATGTTTAATATTATCTCTTCATATATGTTTTTTCCGTAAGAACGAAGCGATGCTCCTTAAAAAGGGATATTAAAAAATGTGTTCAATTCAGCACAGCTCTAGGGCAATCGATACTTATATATTGCTTCCCGAATTCAATAAACTGGCTCCAACTGCTCGAAGTTACGAAATGCAAATAATTCCTTTCACAATGTACCGAGAGAATCTGCCTCGAGGGCAGGAATTTTTAATAGACCTCATTCTTTGCACATCGATCGAGACTAGCACACGAATGTGATGGGTGAATATTTTCTCCTTTCGAAATGTACCTGACACACAGCTAGATATAGTGTACGCAAGATGTTTTAAGTCCCCTTTGTTGACACCAGCATTTTCGTGCCCAGAATGTACAAGTTTAGAACTTTGGAAGTCTAAGGTCTTCTTATGGAAATTAAGAAATCAAATTTCCTTCCCCCTTCTCCCAATATTGTGACTTGCATGAGGAATGCTTTATTTTTCATTGTAATTCAGTGAACATCAAAGAGAAGTAGAGAGATAGCAATAATCTAATTTCACCTGAATGAATGTTTTTATTCATTTTTTATACTTTGAAAAAAAATATTATTCTTTCCGCCTTCGGAATACGAATTAGAAATCAAAGTTTTTTATATGGAAAGGTGGGGGTTAGGGTGTAAGTTTGCCTTCGAAACCCTTTCTGGTTAGGATTTTTTTTTTAATTATAAATAGTTCAGATTCAGTTCCAGCTATGTTTTCGCCTTCATCCATGAAAGACCAAATGGATAATATATTCCTGGAGTGGTTTACTGGTCGGTGACCGAAGTCATCCCTTTATTTTGACCTAGCACTGCGCTTTATCCAAAACCACGAGTTGATATAGGGGCGGTTTTGTGGCGTTGCACTTTCTCTCTACCTCCCAGCAATATGTTTGAACTCGTTGAATTGTCGTTTGACTCACCGGACTAAAAGTTAGAATAATGCATCTCACATCTCTAGATCGCTTGCAAGTTGCCTTTACTTCCTGAGATTCCGGTACAAAAAGCTTCGTGTTTCAACAAATGCATTACCCTGGAATTCTATTCTATTCAAAATTTCTCTGTTTGGATTCATGTCAAGAACCTTGGTTGGAAAAAACCGAGAGATGTTGCACAAAGAACTAGGCCTCTCTTGCCTTTCTCTTTGTGACTTTTTTTTACTTTATGCACTGCTTTCTTGTTCAGTTTTATTACTTTTTTATGCCAGGAAACACATTTTTTTCTATGTATACGGAGATGGCTACGAAAGGTACGATAATAAAAATCTGTAGAAAATTTATGATAAAATAGAGGATTTGTTTCAACAAAAAATTTAAGCACACCCTATTTTATCCTGTCTTAAAAAAGTGGTGTAACGAAAATGTCTCGAAAATCTCGCATGCATTGTTGTTACAAACCTGATTGGCTTTTCAATGACTTGAAATTGTAAGAAAGAAAAAAAAATAATCGCGCACATGTTGGTTTGCTCTTAAAATTTGACGAAAATCTTCGAAATCCTTTTAAATTCTACAAAATCTTTTGAAAATCATAAAAATCTTTTGAAATCCCTCAATAAAATCAATAAAATCTCTTGAAATCCGATCAAATTCGTGAAAATCCCTTGAAATTTTTAGAAACCTTTTGAAATCTCTTTAAATTCCTCGAAATTCCAAGACAAGATTTAAAATCCCTTAAAACTCCCAGAAACCGTTTGAAATCCCTTAAAATTTCACGAACATTTAAAATCCCTTTATATTCTTTAAAATCCATTACAATTCTATTAGAAATCTCATGAAATTCCATGAAATCATTAAAAATTCTGTAAAATCCTTTAAATATCAGAAAAACCCCTGAAATTCCTTAAAATTATTAGAAATCTCCTAAAATTTCATTATATCTTTTAAAAATCATTCAAATCTCTTGATTCTCTAAAAATTCCTCGAAATTCCACAATTTTTAAAATCCCTCAAAACTCCCAGAAACCTTTTGAAATCTCTTAAAATTTCAAGAAAACCTTCGATATCCCTTAAAATTCGTTTAAAACTCTAAAACCCTTTTGAAATCTCTTTACATTCCTCGAAATTCCACGACAAGTTTTAAAATCCCTTAAAACTCCCAGAAACCTTTTGAAATCGCTTAAAATTTCAAGAAAACCTTCGATATCCCTTAAAATTCTTTTAAAACTCTACAAATTTGTGAAAATGTCTTAAAATTGCCAGAAACTTCCTAAAATTCTTTAAAATTTTACGATAACTATTAAAACCTCTTTGTATCCTTCAAAATCCATTAAAATTATTATAAACCTCGTCAAATTCCATGAAATCGTTAAAAATTCCATAAAACCTTTTAATACCCAGAAAAATCTCTTGAAATCGCTTAAAACTCCTAAAAACCCTTTGAAATCTATTAAAATTTCACGAAAACCGTCAAAATCGCTTAAAATTCGTTGAAATCTTTTAAAATTCCTCAAAATTTCAAAAAATTTTTAATTTCTTAGGATTCTTAAAAATCCCTTAAAATTTTGATGAATTCCTTTAAAATTCCGCGAAATGTATCTGAAATACCTTAAAATTCTATAAAATCTTAATAATCCTAAAAATTTTTTGAATTTCGTAAAAATCACTTAAAAATCGTCAAAATCCCTAAAAATTCCCAGAAACCTCTTGAAATTCCTCCCAAAAATAGTGATGTGATGAAATGTCTCTAAAATCTCGCATACATTGTTGTTTCAAACCTGCTCTCTAAATTTGAATCAGCGAAATTCCGCTGATTCAGATTAAGAGAGTGATTGGTTTTTGAATGACTTGCAGTTGTAAGAAGTAAAACAAATAATCGTGCGCGTAGCGCGCGTGTTCGTTTGCTAGTAAACTAAAAGAAGTAATCGAAATTCGGAACTTTTAATATTCTTAAATTCCATTTTCAATTACTTTCGAGGATTTCAAATAAATGTCATTGAAACATTGTTTCTCTTCTTGTACGAATATAGTCTTTGGCGCTCTTACAACGTAGTTATTCACTGAATTTTCCCTGGTAATTCAAACTAGTCGCATAAATTTCACCGATCAGTTTTTGGATCAGCCACAGAGTAAGGGGGTGAGAGGTGGAGCTGGAGACCGACCGGCATTGGCTGCTCAAGCGTGGCTATGTCATACTTTGTAAACCTGACTAAAGTCTGAAACTCACCGCTGACCCCATGTAAAAGCATTTGTTACCCGCTGTTTCCGGTCTACTCGCTCTAATGGGGTAATAAAGAGGGTTTTGATCAGCCCAACAAGTTTTCCCTTTATTCATTCTTCCCCCTTCAGCAAGTGAAATTAAACTCGCGAAAATATTCCTATATCAAAACTATGTACTCGTAACAAGTGGCGGTTATTACCTCGATAAACGCTCATAATCCCTTCTTTGATAAAAGTAAATCATGGGCTATTATTTAAATCTGCAATGCATTACAATTTTCAAGGCAATTGTCAACAAGTTATGAATGAAAAGTTCTGAACGTTCAAATGATAGATGAAAAAAATGTATTTTTTTTTTTGGTGGGAATAGTTTGTGGTGATCTAAAAACACATTATATGCAAAAAAAATCCCAAACTTTTTAATTACGAGGATGAAAAACCATGTCTTTTATATTTTAATACATGGAAAATAGTTTTAAATATTCCTCCACATAATAGTTGGGGTGAGAATATTCGGACTATGGAAAATACACTACAAAATAGGTGGTCGTTTTTAGGAGTGGGTCCGAGTATTCTCACCCCATAGGAAAAAAGTTGTGGACTTAGTGCTTTCGTCGACTAAGTGATTTTCGAAAATTTGTTTATCACTAGGGGTGGTTTTTCACCCCCGTAATTGTAACGTTTGGGATTTTTTTGCATGTAATGTGTTTTTAGGTCACCACAAACTATTCCCACAAACTATTCTAAAAAAAAAACATTTTTTTCATCGTTCATTTGATGAACGTTCAGAACTTTTCAGTCATAACAAGTTGTCTTCGGATTAAACTGTTGTAAAATAAAATAATTATCTACAAATTTTGTCACTTCTAAAAGTTACAATTTTTGGGTGAAGAAAGCAATTGTTGTTGCAATGTTGAAATTATTCACTGAATATCCAATGATAAGAAATCTTAATGGGTAATTCACAATTTATTTTCAACTCCAGAGTACGTGAGAACGATTCTTTTAACCGAATGAATTGAATAATTTATATAATAATGTTCACAAGAAAAACTCTAGTGAATTCGTTTTAATTTCATCCGATTGACATGCTTCCAGAGGAAATCAGTAGAGTAGGAAAGATTTTCTCCGTATAAATACTGGAGCTTTTTTCGGATTTATATCCTCGTATGGAATGTTAAAACAAGGTTTCATATGAATATTTAATATCACAAGGATTCAGATGCTATTATGGCTCTCAGAGTGCTTTTACTTCTGCAGATTATCCGGGCTCAGACACGATAGTAACGCAAGCGAAATTTTCGTGCAGTAGAATAAATTTCCTATATGTACATGGTTTGTATGGTATTTTAGTGACGATTATATCCTCTCGTTAGATTTATACCTCGCCATATATTTATACTCTCGTTATTATTATACCCGATAAGTATAATAAAACGGGTAAAGTTTTTTTAAAAATTAAATTCTAGAATGAATTTATCTAACAGCAAATAATTCATTCCGACTTAAATGATAAAAAAAAACATTGGAAATTCCAGTGAAAATTCTAGTTTGTAAGAAACAAAAAGTTGTTCAATTTTGTCAAAGATTTTCATAAAACTTATTAAGTTTCTTGATTATATAGAAGACCAAAAGACTAAAGAACATCATTAAATTGATAAATTCTTTACTTTGAGTACAATTTGTAGAAAGACGATCAAAGCTTATTTCAAAGACGGATTTTGATTCAGTAAAGTGCAGGAAAATTTGAGGAGAGTAAAAGATGAAAATAAAAGAAAAAGAAGCTTTTCCTGTTTTCCTCTTCCCTATTATCGCTGATTGTTCTGAGGAAAGGTGTCTTAATCAGCCTCAACTTCAGCCGCTTGTGTATAAAAGAAATTAAGTGGACTTTTACGATGAATTACTTCAAAATTGTCCGCTTAAATATTAGTATGGTTTAAAAAAAGTTTCTTTTATACGTTAGTAACTAAAAATACCATATATAATATACGATTATTAAAATTTGATTGTAAAAGTCCACGCAAACTATATTAAACTTGTTACTGGTTGTATACAGAAACTTCATTTATCTCAATCCAACCTCAGGAAAGTTGGTAGAACTATGAAAGAGTGAATTTTCAAAAAAATAAGATAACATTAAAGGGCTGAATTTAAACTTTCCACCATCTGTGCTTGCTCTCACTCCTTTTTTCCTTCTTATTTCATTTTTCCTCTTTTTCTTTTTTTTCTTTTCTTTTTTCGTACCGAGAACGAGTCAGCTTGACGCACAACGAAAGCGGTGTCGGATGGTTCGGAGATTCAGAGGTCGTGGGGCCAACAGAGACGAGCGAACAAACCGCTGTTCTCAAATGTCCAATATTCCAGCATCGTAGTCGCAGTGTATATAGTAATTTCGTCGGTCGACCAACAACACGTAGCTAGTGGCTAGATATGTTTTGGCTCGTAATATCATTCGTCCCCTTATCCTTTCATTCCCCTTCACCCACCTTTCTTGCTCGACACGATATCTCTCAATGGGCGGCCTCTTTTTTTCTTTGATTTACCAAAGAAATAAAGACCCCTTAACCCCAACCCCTAGTTCCCTACCTCCAACCCCTAGTTCCCTACCTCCAACCCCTAGCCCCCTACCCCCAACCCCTAAAGCCTTCTCACCACCGGGGGTAGCGCAGTCTGGGAGCCTTGCCTCGAGGCCATAAAAACCATTTCCACCCTCGTCGACGCTGCCATTGCTACCTGCCACACAGCCAAAAAAATTGGGGGTAAAAACAACCCCCAGCGGTGGCGAAAAAGCTAAACAGGAAACGGGATGTCGGTCTTCGGGGGTTGAGGTAAGGGTCGATGGTATCAATGAAGGGGTGGGATGTTATTCGAGAGCAACCGACACTAGACTTTGCCCACTGGTCCTTCCAATTACGGTGCATCCAACCCCATTCACCCATAGTCCCTCCAGAGTAGTCGGTTCACTCGAGGAACTCGAAGTCGATTGGAGTTTCGAATATATCTGCTGTTTATTTCGCTATATGTAAAGGCTATTCTTTTTATCTACATTACCAAACGAACACGCGCGGTACGCGCGCGATTATTTTCTTTTGCTTATTACAGTTTCAAGTCATTTAAAAACCAATTAGATTTGAAAAGATATGCGCGATTTTCGAGACATTTCGTCACACCACTTTTTTAGAGAGGAAGTTCAAAAGATTTTTTAAAGATTTTTAATAGATTTTGAAGAATTTTAAGGGACTTCAGAATATTTCGTGGAACTTTAAAGGAATTCACGCAATTTTTAGAGATTTTGAAGAATTCTAAGGGATTTTAAATGTTGTCGTGAAATTTTGAGGAGTTTTAAGAGATTTTAAAGGGTTTCTAGGAATTTTAAGGGATTTTAAATGTTTCGTGAAATTTTAACAGATTTCATGGAATTTTATGAAATTTATAATAATTTTAATGGATTTTAAAGGATATAAATAATTTAGAGAAGTTTCTGAGAATTTTAAGAGATTCTCTCGAATTTTAATGGGTTTTAAGAGATTTTTATGACTTTTATAAATATTTCATGGAATTGGATGGAATGTAATGTTTGTCGAGGAATTTTATT